>JAVYIG010002265.1:0-260242 GCA_035222895.1 Strongylocentrotus droebachiensis | reverse complement strand
CATGTATGTATTAAAAGAGCTCGCGCGCACTGACATTTATCTTGAATTTACGCTCATCTTGTTCATAATGGTCATAAAGAGATAAACATGGTATCAAATTCCTTGAAAAAATATGAGAAATATCATGAAAAAAAAAAAATGGCGATTCTATGTTTTGTCTTAGCTACAACATGTCGAAATTTTGTTATGCGCGAAAACGCGCGCGCATGCTCGTACGCGCGATTTTTTATAAAATGCTTAAAATGACCTGAAACGTATGCAAAATAAATTTGAGACGATTTTGAGCATTTAAAAATTTTGCGCGCGCACTGACGCGCGGACGTACGCGCACGCGCGCGTTTTTTGACCTGAAATTGACTGGACTGATATTGACCTTGATCATAATAAATATGAATGAGAAATACCTTTTGGTTATGAAGATATGATCATGAGTTTATTTTCAGAAAATTTCACAAAATGGCGCCTAGATGACGTCATTAGTCAAGGTCAAGGTTGAAAACCTTACTGTGTTTTGTCCATATGCCTATACATATGTGTGCCAAATTTCAAGTTATTTGATTTAGACAATTTCAAGTTATCTTGTTCACAAAAAAGTGGCGAGAATTAAGAAAAATAAATAAATAACTAGACATATAATACTTGTTTGGAACAAGTATATGTGGGCTGGTCAACTAAAACTTGAGACAAAATAGAGCAAAAATAAGCGACATACTGCTTACAAATTCTTAAAAAACAATATCATGTAGATTTATAACGTGAACTAAATTCACCTTCTATAGGCATAACACGCAAATTATGAAGTTTTTGATTTGAGGCCTTTAATCAAAATTTTCACTATGATGACGTCATCAAAATGAAAAATAATTATTACTGCGCTTGTAGAGAATTGTCTTAAATACAACATGTCGAAATTTTGAAGAAAATTGATCAATATTTACAGAGATACAATCAATTTTACATAAATATGCTGACGTCATAATATGCAAATTCGTATTTTGAGTTCCAAGGCCATTGTGATGATGTCACGATACACTTAATGGCCAAATGAGACATGAAATCATATTTCCGACTCATACTCTATCTAAATATGAAAAATAATTGAGGATCCCGGTGCATTCCAAAGAGCTATAACGGATTTTGTATAGGCATGTTTTTGCCCATATATGCTATGTATTAAAAGACCTCGCGCGCACTGACATTTATTTTGAATTTACGCTCATCTTGTTCATAATGGTCATAAAGAAATAAACATGGTATCAAATTCCTTGAAAAAATATGAGAAATATCATGAAAGAAAAAAAAATGGCGATTCTATGTTTTGTAATGGTGTTACGCGCGAAAACGCGCGCGCATGCTCGTACGCGCGATTTTTTATAAAATGCTTAAAATGACCTGAAACGTATGCAAAATAAATTTGAGACGATTTTGAGCATTTAAAAATTTTGCGCGCGCACTGACGCGCGGACGTACGCGCACGCACGCGTTTTTTGACCTGAAATTGACTGGACTGATATTGACCTTGATCATAATAAATATGAATGAGAAATACCTTTTGGTTATGAAGATATGATCATGAGTTTATTTTCAGAAAATTTCACAAAATGGCGCCTAGATGACGTCATCAGTCAAGGTCAAGGTTGAAAACCTTACTGTGTTTTGTCCATATGCCTATACATATGTGTGCCAAATTTCAAGTTATTTGATTTAGACAATTTCAAGTTATCTTGTTCACAAAAAAGTGGCGAGAATTAAGAAAAATAAATAAATAACTAGACATATAATACTTGTTTGGAACAAGTATAGGTGGGCTGGTCAACTAACATTTGAGACAAAATAGAGCAAAAATAAGCGACATACTGCTTACAAATTCTTAAAAGACAATATCATGTAGATTCATAACGTGAAATAAATTCACCTTCTATAGGCATAACACGCAAATTATGAAGTTTTTGACATGAGGCCTTTAATCAAAATTTTCACTATGATGACGTCATCAAAATGAAAAATGGTTATTACTGCGCTTGTAGAGAATTGTCTTAGCTACAACATATCGAAATTTTGAAGAAAATTGATCAATATTTACAGAGATACAATCAATTTTACATAAATATGCTGACGTCATAATATGCAAATTCATATTTTGAGTTCCAAGGCCATTGTGATGATGTCACGATACACTTAATGGCCAAATGAGACATGGAATCATATTTCCGACTCATACTCTATCTAAATATGAAAAAAAAATGAGGATCCCGGTGCATTCCAAAGAGCTATAACGGATTTTGTATAGGCATGTTTTTGCCCATATATGCTATGTATTAAAAGACCTCGCGCGCACTGACATTTATCTTGAATTTACGCTCATCTTGTTAATAATGGTCATAAAGAGATAAACATGGTATCAAATTCCTTGTAAAAATATGAGAAATATCATGAAAGAAAAAAAAAGGGCGATTCTATGTTTTGTAATGGTGTTACGCACGAAAACGCGCGCGCATGCTCTTACGCGCGATTTTTTATAAAATGCTTAAAATGACCTGAAACGTATGCAAAAAAAATTTGAGACGATTTTGAGCATTTTAAATTTTTGCGCGCGCACTGACGCGCGGACGTACGCGCACGCGCGCGTTTTTTTACCTGAAATTGACCAAACTGATATTGACCTTGATCATGATAAATATGAATGAGAAATACCTTTAGGTTATGAAGATACGATCAAGAGTTTATTTTCAGAAAATTTCACAAAATGGCGCCTAGATGACGTCATCAGTCAAGGTCAAGGTTGAAAACCTTACCGTGTCTTGTCCATATGCCTATACATATGTGTGCCAAATATCAAAGTATTTGATTAAACCATTTTCAAGTTATCTTGCTAACAAAAAAGTGGCGAGAATTAAGAAAAATAAACTAGACATATAATACTTGTTTGGAACAAGTATAGGTGGGCTGGTCAACTAACATTTGAGACAAAATAGAGCAAAAATAAGCGACATACTGCTTACAAATTCTTAAAAAACAATATCATGTAGATTCATAACGTGAACTAAATTCACCTTCTATAGGCATAACACGCAAATTATGTAGTTTTTGACATGAGGCCTTTAATCCAAATTTTCACTATGATGACGTCATCAAAATGAAAAATGGTTATTACTGCGCTTGTAGAGAATTGTCTTAGCTACAACATATCGAAATTTTGAAGAAAATTGATCAATATTTACAGAGATACAATCAATTTTACATAAATATGCTGACGTCATAATATGCAAATTCGTATTTTGAGTTCCAAGGCCATTGTGATGATGTCACGATACACTTAATGGCCAAATGAGACATGGAATCATATTTCCGACTCATACTCTATCTTAATATGAAAAAAATTGAGGATCCCGGTGCATTCCAAAGAGCTATAACGGATTTTGTATAGGCATGTTTTTGCCCATATATGCTATGTATTAAAAGACCTCGCGCGCACTGACATTAATCTTGAATTTACGCTCATCTTGTTAATAATGGTCATAAAGAGATAAACATGGAATCAAATTCCTTGAAAAAATATGAGAAATATCATGAAAGAAAAAAAAATGGCGATTCTATGTTGTGTAATGGTGTTACGCGCGAAAACGCGCGCGCATGCTCGTACGCGCGATTTTTTATAAAATGCTTAAAATGACCTGAAACGTATGCAAAATAAATTTTAGACGATTTTGAGCATTTATTTTTTTTGCGCGCGCACTGACGCGCGGATGTACGCGCACGCGCGCGTTATTTTACCTGAAATTGACTGGACTGATATTGACCTTGATCGTAATAAATATGAATGAGAAATACCTTTTGGTTATGAAGATATGATCATGAGTTTATTTTCAGAAAATTTCACAAAATGGCGCCTAGATGACGTCATCAATCAAGGTCAAGGTTGAAAACCTTACTGTGTTTTGTCCATATGCCTATACATATGTGTGCCAAATTTCAAGTGATTTGAGTTAGACAATTTCAAGTTATCTTGTTCACAAAAAAGTGGCGAGAATTAAGAAAAATAAATAAATAACTAGACATATAATACTTGTTTGGAACAAGTATAGGTGGGCTGGTCAACTAACATTTGAGACAAAATAGAGCAAAAATAAGCGACATACTGCTTACAAATTCTTAAAAGACAATATCATGTAGATTCATAACGTGAACTAAATTCACCTTCTATAGGCATAACACGCAAATTATGAAGTTTTTTACATGAGGCCTTTAATCAAAATTTTCACTATGATGACGTCATCAAAATGAAAAATGGTTATTACTGCGCTTGTAGATAATTGTCTTAGCTACAACATATCGAAATTTTAAAGAAAATTGATCAATATTTACAGAGATACAATAAATTTTACATAAATATGCTGACGTCATAATATGCAAATTCGTATTTTGAGTTCCAAGGCCATTGTGATGATGTCACGATACACTTAATGGCCAAATGAGACATGGAATCATATTTCCGACTCATACTCTATCTTAATATGAAAAAAAATTGAGGATCCCGGTGCATTCCAAAGAGCTATAACGGATTTTGTATAGGCATGTTTTTGCCCCATATATGCTATGTATTAAAAGACCTCGCGCGCACTGACATTTATCTTGAATTTACGCTCATCTTGTTAATAATGGTCATAAAGAGATAAACATGGAATCAAATTCCTTGAAAAAATATGAGAAATATCATGAAAGAAAAAAAAATGGCGATTCTATGTTTTTTAATGGTGTTACGCGCGAAAACGCGCGCGCATGCTCTTACGCGCGATTTTTTATAAAATGCTTAAAATGACCTGAAACGTATGCAAAATAAATTTGAGACGATTTTGAGCATTTAAAAATTTTGCGCGCGCATTGACGCGCGGACGTACGCGCACGCGCGCGTTTTTTGACCTGAAATTGACTGGACTGATATTGACCTTGATCATAATAAATATGAATGAGAAATACCTTTTGGTTAGGAAGATATGATCATGAGTTTATTTTCAGAAAATTTCACAAAATGGCGCCTAGATGACGTCATCAGTCAAGGTCAAGGTTGAAAACCTTACTGTGTTTTTTCCATATGCCTATACATATGTGTGCCAAATTTCAAGTTATTTGATTGATCCATTTTCAAGTTATCTTGCTAACAAAAAAGTGGCGAGAATTAAGAAAAATAAATAAATAAAAATAAATAATAAAGGGAATTTTAACAAAAATATAAGGTGGTCTGTATGATATACAGCCCACCTGATAAATAAAGGCAATTTTAACAAAAATATAAGGTGGTCTGTATTAGATACAGCCCACCTGATAAAGGCAATTTTAACAAAAATATAAGGTGGTCTGTATTAGATACAGCCCACCTGTATTAGATACAGCCCACCTGATAATACCAACTGTAATAGAGGACACATACTGAAAAATATTGTGGGAAGCTGTTTTGCCATCATTACATATCATTTGGAACATACTTTCTGGAACTTTTGCAAAACATACTTCAATAAGTACTTCAGTTCACTATGTATCTTAAATACACAATATCTTACTCAGGGAGAAAGAGTGAGATATTTGTTATGAAAACACTACAGGGTACATGGATATATGTGACAGTGGGACCAACATTTGTGACTCTTACATGTAAACAGTAATTGTTTCGCTACTGAAAACATGGATTCTGATTGTAGTGAGTTTCAAGTTACAATATCATACAAGCATACACGAGAGCTAGGGGAAGGAGGGGGAGACATCACCTCCATATTTGTGTTTTTTGGTTTAAGTTCATGTAACATTTCCTTTTGATAACTTAAAGCAAACTGTAATATCCAGAGGTCTTGTTTGTTGTTCCTTGCTAATTTGAAATTTTTGTTTTCTGTTGGCAAACCTATCTGCAAATCTGGTTCGACACTTTTCTCTCCCTCTCCATTTCATTGCCGTGCCCCGATGAAGAAAACAATCTTTGATCTTGTGATTAAATTTGTATCCAATCGGAGAGGCAGTTGAAAAATGATGCTGAGAATGTAAATGACAGAGCTCTGACATTGACCTTGGTGGTGATCGTTACTATGAGAAAGCAGGTTAGAGTTGAATACATGGTAAGGTTGACTGTGAGGACAGCAAACCAAGGTCCTCATCTCATGTTCATCATCTTGGCAGCAAATATATATACCAGGCTTGTTCCCCTTGAATGGTAGGCTGATTTGATTCTTTGAATTTATTCAATGCATGTCATGCATGGTCTTGGTTGGGCCACTGATGCTGTCAGGCTGAAAGCATACATCAAGGGTTCAGTGACACAAAGACGTAACTCCATATTTTGCCAAAATGAGTATTTGATATCAAAATGTTCAGAAAAATGTGGGCTTTCCAGGAAACACAGAGACTTAACTCCACCCAATGAAGTCAATGGCTAGTGAAACATAGACTTAACTCCTTAAGGCCCAAGTGCTGCAGTGACACACAAACAAATTTTTCTCAAAATGGCCAAAATGGAGTTACGTCTTTGTGTCACTGACCCCTCGACATGTACCCTTTACTACTGTGAGAATATCAGTGAGGTTCATACGACAGTTTGTTAACTTAAGTTTAAGGTTGTTGAAGTTATCAGTTAGTTAGGGAAACTTTAAGTTACCTTATAAACCATGACAGCATGATAACTACGTGCAGCGGAGGACCTCGCTCAAAAAGAATGCATAGTGCCGTGCAGATGCGATTACCTTCCAGGTTAGCCTAGCTTGTAGTTAAAATGACATAGTAGCACATAGTTCAACTTTGAATTCTAATTTTTTGGGGCCATGTGAACCCACGTCGCGCTTAGTGGATCGTCACTTATAACTTTGAGATTCCACAAAATTTAATTTTCAAATTATGACCGGCCCATGTGAACATAGTGATTATTCCATAGCCTGTTGGTAGTGAAACATGATATGCATGGTCACAGGTTAATACACATGGAAGATTACTTTATGATACAATACCTTTACAGCCTTAGAATAGTTGTATGAGTTATGATAGGAAAAAAAATCAACTAGCATTTCATATCATTTACTAACAATACAAAAAAGGCTGAAACCCAGATCCAAGGGTTCGGAGTTAGGTGCAATGACTTTGGTTTGAAAATGTATTTCACCTATCAAGCGCCGTGAAAGACATGAATTTACATTTACCACACTTATCCAGGTGATGTAGATGAGTACCAGTTAGGAGTAATGCCTCATCTATCAGGTGTTCTGTTCGCTATGTACATGTATAATGTACCATTGCCCAATTCCTATAGAGAACAGAGATGTGACGATACTGGCCAAGTTTTCAAGGTTACTGGTCACACCAGCGCCAAACACTAAATTTGGCCTGCTCCAGTCTGTTGCTTGAATGATTTCTTGGTGAACCTCATGCATAGGCTCTATGGTTTGGACTTTGGAACCAATAACGTTGAATGTGACGTTAGCGTTTTGGTATGGAGTCCAGTGCTCACGTTTAGACTCTAGAGGTGTTCTGAGGCCATGTTCTGAGGCTGCACTCTGAAAATGTTATAGTTTTCTGAAACAATTCCTCAGCAACCTAGCTACCACACAACATTTTACTCAAATTCCCTTCTCAAAGGCCTCAATGCGTCTCACCCAAACTTGTGACTCAACATGTATACCTGTTGTGCAATCATATACATTTGTTTGGGCCTTTGGTCACTTCTTTCTGGCCAAAGTGGCCCAGACGGCCTTAGCATTGACATAAGAGGCCTACAAACTCATCTGTTTTATAGGGGAAATTGCAACATCCATGCCATCCTTTGCCTCAAAAGGACTGTGGTATGGGGAGGGGCCTGCCTCACCCAAATGTAGATCATCTGGTCACAGAAATGGTCCTGCATACTGTGGAAAAGGAGTTTTGGTGGGTTGACTTTTCCCTGTTATGACTGGCAATTTTTGGCATCAATATTCAACATACAGGTACAGTAAACATGTACATGTATCTGCAGCAGCACAACTACATGGGTGTATAACCTTTTAGAGAGGGATTATCAAGATCTCTGATTTTTTAAAGCAATCTTGGTTTTGGTCTTACTCTTTGTTTTGGTCCGCTGATCAAATCAAGAGACTGATTGATGGTTGATAGAGGTCCAACATGCATCTTGGAAAGCATGGTTCGAATCTGAATGCCCTTTCATGCACTGTGAAGGGGAAAACCCCATACCATGGATTAAAATGTATGCCCATACACAGCGATAGCATCAAATTCCAGGATTACAATGGTACTACCGGTATACAGTCTTATTTTCTAAGAGGTGCCTTATTCTAATTAATTGTAGGGATGCAGCACTCAAAATTGTTAAAGAAAGTATGTGGGCATCTTGGAAATTATGGTTCGAATCTGAATGCCCTTTCATGCACTGTGAAAGGGAAAACCCCATACCATGGATTAAAATGTTTGCCCATACACAGCGATAGCATCAAATTCCAGGATTACACTGGTACTATACCTTCTTATTTTCTATTGAGGTGACTAATTCTAATTAATGTAGGAAAGCAGCGCTCAAACTGTTTGTGAAAGTATGTGGGCCCTACAGCAATATTTGTTGGTGTTATAGCCAAGTCACACCGCCAAACGCCTGGAGACTGATTCCGTACTGATCAAATCTTGGCCATTCAGGTAATTTCATGCTCTGTCTTGTTTAGTTTGGTGTCTGTCTCGTCAGTGTGACTGGAGTATAGAGCATCTTTTCATAGTCATGTTTTCACATTGAGATTGTTTCAATGGTGTTTGAAAAGAATCTGCCCTATTTCACAAAAGTTTGTCAGGTACAAGTAGGTTGTAGGGGGTCGATCCATGCATGCTCCAGTTTCCAGCTCACTGTACACTAAATATTAGCGATAGAATTGATAATGTATTACTTGTAACAGACAGTGACCGTGAGCATTTCACTGGTAATTAAATGAACTGAATCCAATATTTCCACTCTACTTCACATACTGTGGAAACTCTACATCAGTTCTCTCTCTCTGTTCTTCAAGGTGAAAAGCCAGGAATAATGAAGGAAAAAAAAAAAGCGGAATTGATTAGAAGGGAAGTTCACACGCCATGGTCTGTTGCTCAATTATGAATCATCTAGCAGATGTATGGGGTATTCCTTTTCTTTATTAGGACGCAACCTGCTTGTCAGCATACACTATGATTCATCCTTCATGTTGTCTCCCGGTAAGATTAAAGAGGTTGCTCCGACGACATGAGGTGACAGAACTGTCACTCTTGCAGAATAGCACATGTTTGGTTTGGCGAAGACAGTCCTTGGGCATTCAGGCCGTCATACAGAATGTGCATACTGATAAGTTGGTATCCTTCGCTGGATGTCTTCCGAAAATGTCTCAAAACTCTCCTCTTTGACCATGATCAACAATAGATTCTTTGATAACTTTTATGTAAAGCGCTGTGAAACAACAGTTAGTTTGTAAGAGCGCTATAGAAATGACTTTATTGTATTGTATTGTATTGTATCCTCTGATACAAGGGATGATTGGCCATTGAAAGAGCCATTGGTCTATTGCCTTTTGGGACCGGATGGTCCCTGTATTAAACCTATTGGAATGAGAGAATTCAGTAGTCAACAGGTTAAGGGCCATTGCTTTTGATCCTCATCAATTGCAAGTCTGCCGATGGATCATTAAGTTACTCGCCAACATGTTATGTTAAGAGTTGTGTCTGCTATTAATTTCAAGTTAAGTTATAATACATTTGGATCACTCACAACACAAGACCAGACCAAGTACAGTAGCATGGTCCTGGGGAGGCTTCGATCATCAGTCACACTTGCATAGTTGTATATGTAGTTGTCATATGGTGAGGGTAATTAGTTCAGTAGAACCTGTTGGATCCATTTTGACTCAGATATTGTATTGTGCTTATTCATTTGAATCCCCAAATTTCATTTTGTTACAAATTCAATAGTCTTCATTGGAGTTGAACATCTATATCCTGGTAATTATTACGAAGGTGCTACTCCAAGCTACCAAATTGTGATAACCGGTAGGACTTTAATTTAGAGATACTCATTGCTTGACCTTGTGAATGACACCTGTAGGAAAAGCAAGGGGCATCCAGTCATAAACTTCATACCCCACTACCCATGAATCATGGAACATACCACAATGGGTCCATGCTTGATTGAAGAGGTTCATTGGCACATAAAGCATGGTTATTCAAACCAAGGGGAAGGCCTTTATCATTTTGATCACTGTTGGTTTTGGTAAATAAGAAATGGGATTATCCTCTAATATCTATAAATATAGTATCATAGTTCAATTATTATTTTCTTTGATGGGCATGAATGATCTGAGGCCATGAAGTACATGTTTGTAGAGGTGTTATGATCTAGTGGATAAGTCTCTGGACTGTGAACCAACAGGTTTGAGGTTCAAATCCTTGCTGCAGCACTTTGACAAGACATTAATTCACATTTGCCACACTTGACCCAGGTGTAGGTAGTGAGAACCCAGTACGATCTATTCCTTGAATGCAATGAGCAATATGCATGGTTGCCATAGCTAAAGCTGAGATAATTATATCTAAATCCTAAAAACTACTGTATGTATCTTAAATTCTCTGGATATAAACATAGAATGTGTAATGTTTTATGCAGTGTCATCTTGTGAATTCAGCCTTTGAAGGGCTTCTTTAGTCATGTCAGGGATTGGCAACTCTCTGTGCATGAAATATGAGAGAATAAGGACATTATCTTGTTGTCCTTTTTTCCCATTGCCTCCTCTTCTCCTAGCCTTTCTCCATAGCTCTTTTTCATTTTTTGTCTTTTTGTCTTGCTTTGATTCGGAGGATGCGGCTGTCCTTTCTCTGCAAAGTTTCTAAGATTTACCAACTCTCATCTCGAGGATCAGAATGCACTTTGACAAACTCATATGCCTCTGTATTATAGGCTGCATTATTTTGAGGGAACCCCAACCTGAAGTATGGACCTACATTGCATAGATTCCATAAATCATTGTCTTCATACAATGTATTCTTTACAGAAAAAACACTCAAAATTTGTGATTTGATGATACAGGTAGTTAAACCCTATTCAGTACAATAAATTTGCTACTGAGCACAGTCATGACTGAAGTCTGAAGCCATAGGGTGAGCGTGGGTGTATCATTGACCTTCATGGGGTTAGAACCAGACAAGAAAGAAAGGTGGCAAGGCGAGGTCGGGGGTATCCCAACTCTGCCAACCTTTATCACACCATCGGTAGCCGTCAAATCTGGCTGGTTTTAAGTGGGTCAGCTTCCTCTCTTCACACCCCTCCTTTTACCAGTCCAGGGGTGTCTTATCCAGGGGTCGATCCTCTAGTCTAGGGTGGGTGTTCCTCAGGCTTCCCAGGGACTCCATCAGCTACTCATCAGCAAAATATATTTCCCAGTGAAAACGGTCTACTGAAATATGTGACATGGCCAAAAGTGACATGAGTTTATCATCTCAATTGAAATTTTGATTTAGGTTGATTGATGATTTATCGTACCTGACTGGTGAGAAAGCAAGTAGGGGCTTACAGAGAAACAAACCAGTGGACATACATGTAGTCCAACATATGGCTTCAAGTCCTATCCCACAGATCTGGTTATTGACTATAGTATTAATGCCTATGGTATATACTTCAGTATATTGACTATGCTGTGGACCCAGGACCTGATGGTTACAAGACTGCTGCTCTCTCTACCTCTGCCCCTCTTCAGAATCAATCAAGGACGCAATACAGGACCTAGTGGTATGTCACATTCCAAAGTGGCCCTGGCCTGCATACAATTAGAAGAGGGATCCTGTAATGTCCTGCAGGAATAGCTGTGTCAGTAGCTCTTGGAGTAATATCACTGTTGCCCCATATTTTGAGTGCTGATTTAACTTTTCTCTTCTCCACCCACCTTATTGTTTGTTTGTGTCATCAATAGGTTTCTTGTATGTAAATCATTCAAAAATGAAAGGGTCCTGCATGGGTGTTTCACAAAGACTAAGATGGACTTGAACTATGGCAGCTACACATGTAGGCCATTCATGCCACTGGTTGCTCTCACCATTGGTCTCTCAAGGGATGTCACAAATACAGCATTTACATTTTTCATTTTTTCGATCTTTAGTCTTTGTGAAACACTTTCCAAGTCAGAGCACAGGGTCAGGCTCATTGAATCACAGGATACTGTTTATTTATCGTGACTGTGAGACAGTTCAGAGCACACACAATGTTGCGTCATGTCTGATAGCAAATCACTTTGATCTAAATTCTAGAGCATGTGCTTTTTACCTGGCTGTATCCACTTTGATAGAGCATGCTCCTGTTATGATATCAAAGCAGTTGAATGATTAATCTAGTATCTGGACAGTTGTTACAGGTCAAGGTGCCTTGAGATCCTTTGCTTTTCATCTGTTTCTCACCTCAGTTGCAACATGGAGATATGTCTTTCCCATCTTCGTGTAATTATTCCCACCCCTTTTTTACCCCTTTGTATAATCTGCCTCCCCCCAGCCACACACTTTGGCAAGCATGACAGGAATAGGCCATCATTTTGTAAGTAGAGATCCATAAAAGCGTTAACTTTATATAAAACATTGTTTTACCTTTGGCTCTCAACAGACGATCATCCTCTTTCAAATCATCCCATAACTGGCCTGCTATCTTCAAAATCATTCTTGCTCTGATGCATATTATCTGTTCAGAGCGAGAAGGGCATTATCCCTGTGTTAATGTGTGTGAGTTGATGCCCTTCTGCCTCCAAACAGGCGATATTGTCCTGTTTGAATTATAAGTAATGTCACATTCTACTCTGCCGTAAATATGCTCATGTCTTTCAATCAAATATGTGCATGTCTGAATTGCGTAGATCTCTGTTTTTGTGTACCATGTATAGGAGTTTTTCAAAGGATTTCTGATGACTGGCATTAGTCTCTAACTTCAGTCAGTGTCTCTTCTGTGTGTTTGCATAGGAATTAAAATCAGTCATAATAGCAAGTTTTTTTATGGAGATGAAAAGTTCAATGGCAGTTGTAAAGTTCATTGAAAGTCGTCTTATGGTAGATTAAAATTACTCAACTTTCATCAGGGAATCACATGCTTTGAAATCACTCCACAGACATCCTGTGTCATACCAAGATAAAAAGGTTGCATTATGTTAAGTGGTGAAGATGAAAAGAGCGTCAAAAATGATATAATATTGGATTAAGGCATGATTCATGGAAAGAAAGCCACAAGCCTGTGATGAATTTCTCAAGAGGGTTGGTTATGGTCAGGTAAGGTGCAGACTAAATATTACTCACTTTTTTTGTTTACCTCTTTGGGATTGACTGGTGAAAAAACAGGTCATCCGTTCAACTAAAGTGTGTTAATATTTAGTTTGGAGTTATTCACTTTCTGGAGGAAACCTGTTCACACTTTTCATACTGTTCCCATTGTTCTAATTAGCATACGTATGCTAAACAATCTATGCCATTTAAGCTTTAGGAATCCTGATAGGTTTGTACATATTTTGTAAGTTTCTATCATCGTTTCCTTTTTTTAAAATTTGAAAACAAAATATGACAAAAATGGACATTCCATGATAATTTCAGCACTATCCCTTTTCCACTGTTGTTGGCTGTACCCCACTGACTGTTAGTATTCAGGAGAGTGCACAGAATTTTCAGCAAGAATATGTACTGGATTCAAACCCCCCTGAAACAGCACCTTGCATCTTTTCACACTCAAGAACAATCTACAGGTGTAGTTTAGAATTGCAATTCAAATCTCACTGTTTTGGTCACACTTGGGATATGTAAAATTCATTTTTACCTCTTTTCATAACTACCATGTGCACATGCACAAAGCTTGACGAAGCACTCATCTATTAAATCAACACTAGCAATTTAAACCCAGCACTATAGTAGTGAAATTTTCATAGTGACCAGAATCTTAGCAATTAATGAGATTTTGTTGTTTATACACCTGATTGTGATGTGAAATGCAATATAAAGAAATTCTGAATCTTAAACATTACTACTCATGTGAACAGCCCTATTGTCTGTGTGTGTGTGTGTGTGTGTGAGTCGTTATGTGGGTGGGTACGTGTGTGTATATATGTATTAGTGTGAATATCATGATGTTTGTGGTAGTGTGGTAGGCTGGTAGCTATCAGTTAATCCCATAGATGTGGTTTTGGTCATCCTTTTCGATCGCTCCCCATGAAACACACCTTCCTCGTATTACTTACCGTACATGGAATCAACATTGAGGTTAGAAAGAATTAACCCACATATAAATATTTGAGGTGTAAATGAACTGTATGCCATTGGCTCTAAGTCAATACTCATAGATGCATGCTCATTGAAAAGTGATATTTAATATTGATAGTCCTATATTTTACCTCTATTTGGATAAATAATAATAATAATAATAATAGGCATTTCTATAGCGTCATCTATCTAGAAATTCTATTCCAAGGTGCATTTATTATTACCCCAGAAGGGCATTAGCTCTGTGTTAAAGTACATGTATGTAACATACTATGTATGTATTGTATTTATTAAACATCATTGATGTACATCAATATTCTGTTTATAGACATAGTTATAATCACTTTACAATGTAATGCAACAATACATGTGTATGAGTTAACACACTTCTGGCTCTCAGCCGACGATTTGCAACTTCATGTCTTTAAAGGCACACTGTCCTACTTGTAGCTACTTGCTCCCTCTATATAGAAAACTTCCCAAATCGGTGCCTGTTGGTCCCCCATGATCCTCTTTTTCTTATGTTAAATGAGAGCTGAGTTAATGAGATAGCCACCTGTCACAGTGACCTCGATGGCTCGCTGTGTGGTCTAATCCCTTCTAGCTGCAGTAGTAATGCCTACCTTTAACATTTTGAAGACTAGATTTTGAAAAGGTTTGATTTGTGTATCCCAATAAAATTGATCAGTAGTTTATTAGAATTGAGGATAGAAACCAGTTTTGAAGTTAAGGTTTCTAAGATCTATAGTAATTTATTTGCTTATTTTAACTTTGATTTTGGGTTATCCCCTGTCTCTAGCGATGTCTCGATCTGATGCAGTGAGGTGTAACTCAATGATCTTTGCTTCTTTCAGGGAGCCACAAATGTCTTGTGTATGTTTAACCTTCATGACTTTCATGTGCCACCATGTTGACAAAGAAATATGATTCTGTTAATCTTGGATTATTCCGGGATTTCAAGATTCATAATTTCTTGTTGTGAGTGTGTTTTCACTTCAAGAAGAAAGACAGAGTTTTATTCAAAGATACCACAAAATGGTTTAAAAAAAACAGGTGGCAAGATTGTAAGCTGCCTATGGCACTTAATGTGTTGAGCTCTCCAGCCACTTGCATTTATATGACATAAATGATAGCAGAGAATTCAAATGACACCTCTTGGGGTTAAGAAATTATTTAATCTTTTTTGTTTCCAGTTCCAATATTTACAGAGAAACCAAACGATTGCACAAAAGACCATTGAGGATAAAATTGAATTGTGATGAAAATGTCAAATGTGCCTTCCGGCGAACATGCCTCACAGCTATATGGAACAAAGACAGACAAAGCTGAAAAGAGACAAGAGAATCATTTAGTAACATTACTTTCATTGTTGGCTGACTCATTCACGATTCACAGCAAGAAAACTAAACAGAAGGATAATTCATGAGAAAAGTGAGAACATCCCTGTGTTAAAAAATCATGGAGTGCAAAAGGTTGGCAAACCTTTGGGAGCCTCTTTATGAGTCCTGGCTTTGAATAGATGCAGAAAGGCAGATTATCTAAATACCAATAGAAGGATGTATAGGTCTGAGAAAGATACAGATAGCGGTGGGTGGCACGTCTGCATGATTTTTTGATATCTAGATGATTATCACTTTTTGTGATGAAAGAATAGTTTTTTCCCCATAGATCCATTTAAGAAAGCATCAGCTAGAAAACCTCAATTTGTACCTCAATTGGCAAGATTTCAAATAGCATTTCAACCCATTGAGCCATGAATATGCTTTGAGAATATGCATGTTTGTTGTATTGAGAGACAGAGGGAGATTAACTCATAGTTTTGAATAGAGGTAATGTCCAAATGGCTCAAGAAGCAGTTAAAGGGATTAATTGCTTGTTGAGAACTATTTGGACATAACGTACCTCTGGTGGCCAAATATTACTGGGGGAGATGGATGGGGGCTTAGTTATACCCAAATTTAAACCATAAATGAACATCATTAGAAAGCTTTAGAATCTATTGAAAGTAAGAGGAAGAATGGATGTCAACAGAGGTTCTTTTGGTACAATACTCCTAATACCTCATGATGAATTGATCAATTTGTATTCATTTTCCTGTGCTCCCTGTGTCTTCTTTTCTCCTACATTTTGAGATTCTGCTTGACCAGTGACCACCCAGGTAGTTTTTGCCTTTTTTTATTCTCTCACAGTTTTCTTGTTTTCTCCTTCTTTCCCCCTCTACCCCCACTCTCTTTCTCTTTCTTTCTTTATTATTCTTCTCTCCCATCTCCCCCTCTCTGTTATTCTCTCCCATCTTCCCAATCTATCTTTCTCCTCTCTCTTTTTCCTCTCTCTCTTTCTATCTCTTTCTTTCTCTCTCTCACTCTCTCACTCTCTCACTCTCCCCCTCTGCGCGTACATTCTCTCCCTTTCCCTTCCTCTTTCCTTCATGCATTCTCTGGCTGCACAATCAAAAAGAAAATATTCATAATGTTTAGTAATCAGGCTTTATTTCCAGATTATAAACTTTCTGAGTAGTTGTTTCATGTCAAGTCTACCCCCTCGCATGCAGCAAATGTTAGCATCCCATTGGTTATGAGGAATAGGAAGTGTGAAGTTGGGAACCTTAGAAATATCTGAAGTTCTGAACATTTCTGTGTCTGTTTATGTCACCTAACATGGTTATTTTTTCTAACA
Organism: Strongylocentrotus droebachiensis; assembly: GCA_035222895.1. NCBI lineage: Eukaryota > Metazoa > Echinodermata > Echinoidea > Camarodonta > Strongylocentrotidae > Strongylocentrotus > Strongylocentrotus droebachiensis. The sequence continues at coordinate 243,316 of JAVYIG010002265.1, read as the reverse complement.
AATATGTATAATAATAGTCACAAGTACATGCACATCACAATATGTTGATGAAAGAATGTTAAGGCTAAAGATTCACTGATATTTGTCTACATTTGATGATAAATTAATGCCTCTCTAAATCCCTTCAATAACTTTGTACACATTTGACTCTCTGCCTTATGGCATCTGTCTTTCTATCTTCATCCTTCTCTCAAAATCTCTTTCTCTTTCTCCTTTCCTCTCTCTCTCTTTCTCTCTTTCTCTTTCTGTCTCTCCAAATCTCTTTCTATGTCTGTCACTTGTATGCACATATTTTATGCTCTTTTCTCTTCTTCTTATTTTGTCCATAAGGACTAGGTATTTGGATTTTTCTGAAAGGTTTCCTCCATCACCCTTATTAATAGTCTTTTTAGTTCATGCCAGTAGCCGGAACTTTAAGATTAAGACTCTTTATATTTGGAAAGGAATCAAGATATTACTCAAAACATCTTTGTTTTGTGAAGGGATTTTTTGAGTGACGTATGTGGCTCTGTTTCTGTCATGAATCATATAAATCAATAGAAGAAAGATTGAATAACATAGGCTATGTTCACTCAGATCTGTCTTAGAATTGATGCACACTTTTAGTGATAAAAAAAAAAAAAACAATCTTATAATCATGACATAAAGGCATGGCGACATGCATTATCTCTATATCTCTACCCCGCCCTAAACTTTCTCCCAAAGTGGAATAATAGTATTTTTTTTTAAAGAGATAGTTTGGATCATGGTTATGATGTAAGCTACCTTTATTTCCTTCTACTCTGTGTCAATTATCTACTTTGTTTAGAAAAGTGTTTTTGGTCTACATGTACATGTATGTCCAGAAGATGAATGTGACCACACGGTACTTCTTTATGATTGTGACCCTTTGCATTATTTGACATGAAATCTAATGTCTTTATTTTAGTATTTTTCCATAAGATTGTCTAGTCAGAGCAATAAGGTCATTAAGTCTAAGCTAACACCCTTCTTGCTCTCAGCAGACAATAATCAATTAAGAGCTATCTCTGTTTCTCTGATCCATCTGGGGTTAAAGGGAAATACAAAGTTTTGGTATGGCGTCATGAATTTGGTTCAGATGAACATATTGGAAGCATACGATTTTACAATACTTCAATGATCCTTGTCGCGGTTGAAATCGAGTCTAAAGGGATGAAATTGTAAATAATAAACTCTTTATATTGTATAGCGCCCTCTAAAGACTGATATTACTTTAGCTCTAAAACAAAGTTTCTTGACTACAATCAACTGATTCCCGTTTGGAAATTATATATCAGAACTGCATATTCTGGGGGCACCGGTAAATTTTAGATTATTTAATTTCTCGAAAGCAGAAGTGTTTTAGGGGCTAAATTTTCTAGTGCTTATAATACATCCACAGGGGCATCCAAATATATCAAAATTGTAAAGAATTACTATCCATCCAATTTTCAAAATTTCCCAAACTATGCATTACCTTTAAAGGTAAAGACCAGTAATGGTCATGCGATTGCATTGTGAAAGAAACGTTGTGGAATCAATCAGAAAAGGTTGATCATCTAGCATCTAGCATCTGCAAGGTTCTGGAATCATCAAAATGATAAGAAATTTGGCCCATTCTTCGTAAAGTTACAAGCACTATACACAGAAAGATGTATACGGGACTACCCTATATCTCTCACACGACCATGAGAGAAACAAATTTACCAAATATATGTATTAGTAGGCGGTTTCCCGGCAAATTTTTTATCATCATGTATTAGTCAAAACATATTCTTTCACATGATTGGTAAGGAGAGCTTCCATTTCATTTTTTGAAATTGGGGCGTTACCAATACTGGTCTTTACCTTTAAGCAATGAAACAAAAAGGGGGCAACTTGACTACCCTCCAGTCATTTGGATGTATCCTGCTTTACAACTAACCCCTGTGAAAACTCAATTAACACTGTGATGTCCAATCAAACCAACATGTGTTTAACAAGACATTCAGATCTATTCTGGGAACCTAATGATTTTGTTTTGTATGTCTCTGTTTTAATTAATGCTTGTGACTGTTAATTTCCGGCTGTTGCATGCTATGTTGGTGTGTTTTCATTATACAACTTATGGTTGAGCAAATAATTGATGCCCCTGTTTCCACTAACCTCTGAAATGCAAGTCAGAAAATGAGATTTTGAATTAAATGAGTATTATATTCCTTTCATTACTGGTTGTCAACATATGATCAGATGGAGTGATGATGAGGGTTGTAGGATACATGCTCCTGCAAAAATTGGTCCTCGTCATTTTCCTGCACTAACCAAATTCCTGATTTCAACCCCAGTCGTACCGGTAGTACTGTACCTAAACCTCACCCTAACCGTAAACATATCTTAAATCTCAGTTGCAACCCTAACCCTAACCCTAACCCTTACCCTAAACCTAAATAAACCTTCACACCCAAATGTGACCCTAACCCTATACCTTTAACAAAATAAAGCCTAGAGCATTTGTGGCAGGAGCAAATGTCTTTGTACCACCATGAAATCAAATGTTGGCTATTTTCAACTTTTGTAAAATATCAAAAATAAACGTAATCCTATTGAAGGCTAATGGAAACACAATTACTGTCGTACACAATGACTGATAACATATTGCAAGACAAATACCATTTATAGGAAGCACAGGCCACAGACCCACAGGCCACAGACCCACAGGCAACTTACCACTGGAAATAAGTTCCTTCCTCATTTACCATGTAAGTTTATTGTAAACAGACATATATATGTTGATATTAATTTGTTCCTTCCTACATTATTGACCAATTCCCTCAGCCAAATTTGCGTCACTGTTCTTTGTTCTGTTGAGGGTTTGTGTTTTTATCTGACTGCTTATAAAGCAAATGTGTCAGCAACCAGGGGACTGAAGACAATACGTTCTATCTGAGGGACTCGGTAAGGAGGCTGAACACCTTTCCAAATGACACTAGCGCATCAACTTGGTTTCGGCCGGGAATCTCCCCTCCCTCTCCCGGTTATGAGGCCACTGTGCTACCACTGAGCCATCATGCCTGTGCAATATATACATGTACTATAAATACTTGTTAATCAAGACAAGTTAAATGAATCGATAATGTTTAAAAATTTGGTATGAAATGACGTAATGTAAGCTAAAATTTGTGATAGGCAGTATCATCATATTCTACAAACCACAATGAGATTCTATTAGACTGTTCTGGCAATAACAATTTTTTTCTTGCTTTCAAGTTTCTACCATATAAGGAAATGGTCATGCATGATATGAACTATGGGAAATGTTCTTTACAGCTCGATTCAGGTACAGCAAATGGTACATGAATTGTTTTTAATTCCTGGAAATGCTCGTTTTATTCAATTGCTTTTCCAGGTGTTTTTTTTAAAGCAAATATTTCATTTTCATACCAACATATTTTCTATTCAATTCTTCTCTCCACCAGCGACCAGCGATCTCAAATTATGTAAGCTATATTTGACATTACAGCCCAGATTTCCATGAATCTGAGCTTATACGCAACTAGGAGTGCGAGAAGTACATGTAGGTCAGGCTATGACTTTTCTTCCTAAAATGGATATATTTTGGACACATTTTCTTCAGAGTAAATGAGAACCGGAAAGAAAAATAACAAGATATGGCAGTTCAATCAAGGATACAAATAGTATTAACCTTGTAACTGGAAAAAAGTGTAAAAAAGGAGTAAAATTCTTTTGAAACTTTTACCCCTAAAAATGGGTCTGGGTCGAGTAGGAAAAGTATTTTGTCTCATTTTTTTGTCTGTTCGAACACTCAATACTCCAGAATCAACACACGTAGATGTCATATCTGTCATCATATTCATTCATTCTTGTTATAACTGAGTGTCAGTCCCACACCCCCACATTGGTGTGGTAAACATGTCCAGACTGTTATATCTGGAAGCTATGTATGCAATGGAGTGGCATGCCAGTCATAATATTGCCTTTGAACTAGTTTCAAGGGTTTCCAGAGAACCAGACCTTGGTAACCATGGTAATGCATCATAAGCAGGTTCACTTTACCTTTTTTTGGAGGATGTCTTTTCTGACAAAAGAAAAAGTCATTTTATGATGATGTTAATTTGTCAGTATCAGTGAAAAAAATACACAGGGGCTCGGGGCGAATTAGCCCCTGAAATGCCAAAAAGAGCCCCAGAAAGTCATAAAAGTGCCCTCCAAAATTTGCATAGAGTTCAATGCAAAACAAATTAAAGAGTGTTATTTTCATGCAAGCAAGGTTGAAAAGTAGCCCCCCAATTTTTTAAATAATTTTTTCCCTGGTCAGTATTACCCTCAATGAATATTTTTAGGTTAAGTAAAGAATGGTAGTAATGAGAGATGGTAGTACTACATATATGGAAAAAGCTAAGAAAACCTTTCCAAAATCGTATACTTTTAGATTTAGTGCAACTGGATTTTCCTTCAAATTCTTATGTTCTTAATAAGTATTAAAACGAGGACAAAATGTACCCCATTCTCTCTAACCCCATTATAATTTTAATCCTGAATTCATTTATGAAAAATTTTACAGAGACAGTCGTTTAGTTTCAGACATTTTCATATATATACATTTTTTCATACCATAACCATATAATGTGATATTAATCCATGCAAGTAAAATTCTAGCACAGACAAAGAGCTCTATACTTTCCCAAGTTCCATGGATTGCCAAGAATAGAGAAATGGTTCATTTTGGATACCGGTATGTAACTGTTTTACAGGATTATATGATGGATATACTAGACCAATGTCTGAAAAATGAAGTGTTGAAAGCCAAATGCAGAATTATTGCTTCTGTCTTTGTAATGAAACACTTTTATACCACATTCCCTCCCACGTCTATGGTTAGAAGAATAAATTATCAGTACAGCTATGAGTTTAGAAGCAAAATTGCCTGTAAGAAAATCATATGATGTACATGTATCTTTATATTTATTTATTAATTAATTAGTTCATTAATTAATTAATTTGTTTATTCATTCATTCATGTATCCAATTATTTCTCCTTTATTTATTTTGCATGATTATCATTTTTGCTACTTTAAGCTAAATTGGACAAATACATGTATGTAATGCTTGTGGAGGGTGTACAAACCCTTTTCTTGTGAGAGGTGTTTAAAGCCCCAATGCACTACTTATAGCTACTTGCGCCCTCTATATAGCAAACAATGCCCAATCGGTGACCATTGGTCCCCCCGATCCCCCTTTTCTTTTGTTAATTGAGAGCTTATTTGATGAGATAACCACCTGTCAGTGACCATGCAGGGAGGTCTGATCACTCCTGGCCAGACTAGTGCGATGGGGCTTTAAGATCAAACCCTACCCCTAGATCATCAATGTATCATAAGTATAGTAACACATTGCAGACCTTTGATCAAGTGTTGGTACAAAAGGTTATCACTACAGCAAATAATGATTACTCAAAACTGTTTCCGATTAAACAGACCAGTCCACTTATCAATCGTAATCTGATCTTCTGGTGAATTATTTAAGTAGACCTTAAAGGGACCTTTAAGGTACTAACTCTTAAAGAGAGGTTAAGAAAGCAGTTACCGGTATCTTTCTTTGATATTTCCTGAAGTGCAATTTCAAAAATTAAGAAACTGACAATGTATCGTCTTTCTGTTGCACTTGTATTGAGCAGTGTCTTATGTTTGAGATGGTCAGATTGAAAATAACGCATTTAGGTCATGCTAATCTTCCGGACAAATACATAAAACTTTTTTGTTGTAGTTGTTTTGTTGGGGGGGGGGGGGGGATAATCACAACTCTGCGAGTTTGGCAGAACAGGATGTGTTTTAAAAAAGAGTATCAGTAGAATGTTTATTTTAATCTCTTCACTTTCAATTGCATGACAGTCCTGTCTCATCCCCTGTCCCCAACTCCTATTTACGTACCTGGATCATGTGATGTGCACTGAAACAAGCATGATGGTTGTGTTTCTACCAGCTAGACACCCCCTCCAGTGATCCTTATTTCTAGGAAACGGGAGCTGAAAAGTACAGATAGCACTTTTCATTTCTCTCACATTCTAAACTAAATCCCCTTGCTTAAATTCCAATACATGACCGATTATAATGGATAGGGCCAAATGCTCAAAATATACTCAAATTTGCATCTACTACTGAAAAAGACTCCCCCAAGTTCTTTGTTGGGGTAACATGGTAAAATTAAAAGTATGAAGTCAAAAGTCAACTTCATCTGGGTCAGGATTGGAACATGCAGATTAGCATGTAGCCATAAGATATTAAAGGTAATACAAAGTTTTGGGAAATTTTGAAAATTGGGTGGATAGTGAATCTTTACAATTTTGATATATTTGGATGCCCCTGTGGATGTATTATAAGCACTAAAAAAATTAACCCCTAAAACACTTCTGTTTTTGAGAAAAATTGAATATAACAATTTACCGGTGCTCCCGGTAAATTTTGATAAATTTCAAATAGCGCCTATGGCCGTGCAATGGTAGCTGCGACCGTGAAAATCTCAGAATATTTAGTTGTAATATATAATTTCCAAACGGGAATAGCTAATCGGTCGATTTTAGTCAAGAAACATTGTTTCAAAGCTAAATTAACATCTTGACCTTGAGAGGGAGCTATACAACATAAAGAGTTTATTATTTATAATTTCATAACTTCAGACTCGATTTCAACCGCGACAACGATCAATGAATATTGTAGGAACGCATATGCTTCCAATAATTTAATTTGAACCGAATTCATGACCCCATACCAAAACTTTGTAATACCTTTAAAGGCACACTGTCCTACTTGTAGCTACTTGCTCCCTCTATATAGAAAACTTCCCAAATCGGTGCCTGTTGGTCCCCCATGATCCTCTTTTTATTATGTTAAATGAGAGCTGAGTTAATGAGATAGCCACCTGTCACAGTGACCTCGATGGCTCGCTGTGTGGTCTAATCCCTTCTAGCTGCAGTAGTAACGCCTACCTTTAAGGCCTGTATTCATCAGCTTGAGATTGCCAAAATACCTGTTATTTTAACTATCCCGATCGCAAATTATCCAGCTAATATAACGTCTTCATTTGCAATTAGCGGGATATGTGGTTGAGATAATCCCAAGTCATCTTGGGCTAGTTTTCATGATATCCCGCCATTTTTCCGGTGCATCTTCACCAGCCCGAAGACTCGCACTATGCGCAAACGCTGAGCAAAATATCTCAAGCTAATTTCTCGAGCTCGAGTTTTGACTTTTGAGGTCGAGTCTCGAGCTGATGAAAACGTGATTTGTAACTTTAGGCTTATTTCCCAAATCAGAAATAGCGGGCTATTTGGCAATCTCAAGCTGATGAAGACATACTTTTAGTGTCATGCCTGGGCTGAAACCCAAAACCTTCAGATCCATTGCCGAATGTTTAAACCACTCAACTCCACTACAACACCCCTGCAGGTCTGGTAGCAGGTGGATTCCCCTGCCTTACCCTCCCTCTTCCCTAGTCTGTGGGCCGGTGTATAGTCTGGTGGTAGGTGTGGTGCAGATGGGCTTTCTCCACGCCTTCCTCATCCTACCTTCATTTTACCTCGCCTCTAAATCAGATAGCGCCCCCCCCCCCACACACACACACACCCACACCCACTCAAAACCCACTCTCCTTGTTGCTCTGTCTGGTACTGTGTGGGTCATTAAACTATGTAAGGTCAAGAAACTTAGAAAGGATGAGTTCTCTTCATTGCCAGTCAAACACACCAATCCCTCGCTCATTCTAATAAGAAAGATGAGCAAGGATGAAGAATTAACAAAAGAAACCTTTTAGGAAAGATTGAAGTTTTTATTTCAATTTAAACTCTTGGAGGTATGAAACCTCTAAAGTGTTCAAGTTGTATGGGGAATAGAACAAACATGTGCACTGTCTCCCTCCTTGGATAGAATAGGTTCTTATATGGCCTCTTATTCTCATCCTGGAGAAAGAGTCAAGCAAGAAGAGAAGAGGAGAATAGAGGATGAATAAATAACACATTGATAAGATATAAAATGACCTTTAAGACTGATCAATAGAGGTTCCAGGTCTTAAGAATGGCTCAGTTGTGTTTAATAGGTTAATATATTAACTTTTCTTTTGCTGTCTTATTCTGGAATACAATGGATCTCCTTTTAAGCATGTAAATCATATGTCATCAATTTTCCTTATCTTTGTATTATTTCCTTTATGTGATGGGTAACTATGCTTCTCTCTGTATTTCAGTTGAATTGGCAAATAAATTGACAATTGAAAATGTTCTTATTCACTTAGACTTCTTCTAATTACATTCCTTCTCTTGGATTATTTGCATCTTTAGAGCTGCTCAGGATAATCTTGACGAGACATTGGTATCAAGTTTTTTTCTTCTCCATTGGACTTTATTTTAAATCATTAAAAAGAATGTTCTACTTTGGATACCCCCCCCCCCCCCCCCCAGCACCCATTTTTGTCTCGCCTGCGTAGCAAAAAGCGAGACATAGGCGCCGCTTTTCCGGTGACGGCGGCGACGGCGGCGACGGCGACGGCGTCAACATCAAAAACTTAACCTAAGGTTAAGTTTTTGAATTTTTGATATAATTTTTAAAGTATAGGTTCTTAGTCAATGAAACTTGGATTATAGGGTAATCAAGTATCCCCAATCATGTGAGTAGAATTTCAGATCACAAAGTCAAGGTCAAAGGTCATTTCAGGTCAACAGACTTGGACTATGTTGTAGCATCATCATCGAAAACTTAACCTAAGGTTAAGTTTTTGAATTTTTGATATAATTTTTAAAGTATAAGTTCTGAGTCAATGAAACTTGGACTATAGGGTAATCAAGTATCCCCAATCATGTGAGTAGAATTTCAGATCACAAAGTCAAGGTCAAAGGTCATTTCAGGTCAACAGACTTGGACTATGTTGTGGCATCATCATCAAGATTTTCAAAATGCTTCCTTATTTTTCAACCGATTTTGATTCTGATTGTTTCATATGATAGGGCTAGGAGGGGGATTTAAAACTTGTACACAGAATCGTGAAATTCATTATCTATGCTAATTTATGCAAATTTATTTGAAATCACAAAAAATGCTTCTTCTCCTTCATTTCTCGACCGATTTTGATTTGGTTTGCTTTATCTAGTAGAGCTAACTTTGGTACACTAAACTTCTACACCGAATTTTGAAATTGTTCTCCATTAATTAATAATGGTAATTTATGCAAATTTTTTCCAAAAATAACAAAAATTGCTTCTTCTCCCACATTTCTTGACCGATTTTGATTTGGTTTGCCTTATCTGGTAGAGCTAAATTTGGAACACTAAACTTGTACACAGAATTTTGAGATTTTACTCCCATTGATTAATTATGATAATAATGCAAATTTATTCCAAAAATAATTTAAAAATCACAAAAAATGCTTCTTCTCCTTCATATTTCGACCGATTTTGATTTGGTTTGCTTTATATCGTAGAGCTAACTTTGGTACACTAAAGGTCTACACAGAATTTTGAAATTGTTCTCCATTAATTAATTATGGTAATTTATGCAAATTTATTCCAAATATAACAAAAATTGCTTCTTCTCCCTCATTTCTTGACCGATTTTGATTTGGTTTGCCTTATCTGGTAGAGCTAAATTTGGAACACTAAACTTCTACACAGAATTTTGAGATTTTGCTCCATTGATTATTTATGGTACTTTATGCAAATGAAATGAAATTATGTCCCTTCCAGGGCATCACATTTTTATTTTTTGACCAGTTCAAAAGTGTACCACGATATTTGTTGTTGCGAGATGCGGATGAGCACTACAATGTACGTCATTGACGTTCTGGTTTATCATATTGAATTGCGTTATGCAGGCGAGACCGCCGAGAGCGTTTCCCTTGTTCTCTTTATTTTCCTCTTTGAATTTCCTTGGATTTTGCTGATATAGCAAGATACATGTACCTATAATGGCAAGCTGTTATGATTTGTTTTCTTTACTGTATTATAATGGAATAGTCAACATATTTGACAGGAAACAGTAAATCAAATCGTGGCCAGGGATATAAATTCATACAAGACATACATGTAGGCATATGTAAAATCCACTGTTTTAGTGATGAATGCAAATTTATGACTCCCTTTGTATCAGTTGTGCGAATAAGTTGCACAGAGATTGATTTGAGCAATATTGCCTCAATGAGGCATTTCACAATATTTACGATAAAAATAATCAGAAATCATCGGCCAACCTTTCAAATTTCTTTTTGCACATCTTTTTTAATTGAAGTGACTTTTTGTATTCATTATGATATCCTTTTCCCTACTGCAACTGAATATTGAAATATATTAAATATATATTTTCCTTTCAATACAATATCTTAGGGCGTAAAAAGCTGGTGAATGCTTTACAATGCCCTTTTCTTAACTCGTAGATCAGAAGTCAGAAGTTTGTGGTAGGTCCTCTTTTTGGGAATGAAAGGCTATTCCACCCATTATAATGTTCATTGAATAATGGACAATGAGAGAAGACAAAGCTTTGAATAGATGTTTGAGATGGCTTTTCATCTTTGAACAATGACAGAAGACAAAGCTTTGAAGAGATGTTTGAGATGGCTTTTCATCTTTCCTTTGACGTACCAGAAGGGGGTATTTTGGTACACCTTCCTTTCTTTACCCTCTTACAGGAGAAAGGGACTTTGGAGAATACCTCCAAATCACATATCGACGGGTCAGTGACACAAAGACATAACTCCATTTAGGCCATTTTGAGAAAAAATGGTTTATTTGTCACTGAGCACTCTGGCCTTAAGGAGTTAAGTCTATGTTTCACTAGCCATTGACTTCAATCGGGTGTTGAGTGGAGTTAGGTCTTTGTGTTTCCTGGAAAGCCCACATTTTTCTGAACATTTTGATATCAAATACTCATTTTGGCAAACGATGGAGTTACGTCTTTGTGTCACTGAACCCTCGATATCACACTCCACTGTGTCAATAATGGATGAAGCAACTTGGGATGAAAAATCTTTTTGACCTATTGAAGTCATCAGAGTTTGCAAATAGAACAGACAAGATCCACCAGATTTGAGGACAATCGTTGTCTTTGTGGAGCAACAATGAAGAAGAGAAGAAAAGAGGCTTTTGAGTTGCTTGAGTGTAAACTAAAAAATCACACATTGAATGGATACTTAGAGGCAGCACTGTGTAATTTAGTTGAATGCAATGATTAGAAAGGTTTCTACGGCTTTGTATTTGTATTGTGTGAGTTGATGAATGAGATACACTCTTCATTGAGTAATTTATTTGTCCTTTCTCTTCAGACTTGTAAAGCAAAGAATAATGAGGAGGAGGTGGTAAGGCTTCAAAATGCTTGTGGAACACACAGTCAAACGAAAGCTCTGTGAGACCTTTTAGTAAGGTTTAATGATTGCCCTTGGCTATTCTCTGGTGCTCTTTAATCAATTCTTTATCAGCCCATAAAATCAAGTTATTGATCAATTCCTAGATAGACTCTTTGATCAATTCTTTATCAGCCCATAAAATCAAGTTATTGATCAATTCCTAGATAGACTCTTTAATCAATTCTTTATCAGCCCATAAAATCAAGTTATTGATCAATTCCTAGATAGACTCTTTAATCAATTCTTTATCAGCCCATAAAATCAAGTTATTGATCAATTCCTAGATAGACTCTTTGATCAATTCTGTGATGGACTCCTTAAACAATTACACTTGATCAAACTCCTTGATTGACCCATTGATCAGATTCTTGATTGAATCCTTGAACAATTACTTGATGAACTCCTTAATGAGTGACTTCTTTTTCCACTCCTTGAAGTTGATCAAGTAATTGTTCAAGGAGTCTATCAAGAATCTGTCCACTCCTTGATCAATACCTTGGCTCCTTAATCAATTCCCTAATTGACTCTTGTGTTCACTTATTGATTGAGTCATTGGTCAGATTCTTGGTTAACTCCTTGAACAATTTCTTGATCAACTCCTTATTGACCCTTTGATCATATTCTTGATTAACTCCTTGAACAATTACTTGATAAACTCCTTGAGTGACTTCTTTTTCCACTCCTTGATCAACACTTTGGCTCCTTGATCAATTCCCTGATTTATTCTTTTGTTCATTTCTTGATTGAGTCAGTCATTGATCAATTCTTAGATCAATTCTTCAACCCACTCTCCATTGACTCAATGATCCACTCCTCGATCTGCTCTGTGATTGTCTCCTTAAAGCTTATCTGTACTAGTTTATAGGAGGGATTAGGCCACACTGCAAGGTCACTGGGACAGGTGGTTATCTCATCAACTCGGCTCTCAATTAGCATAAGAAAAAGGATCATGGGGGACCAATGGTCACCGATTAGGCATTGTTTTCTATATAGAGGGAGCAAGTAGCTACAAGTAGTACAGTGGGGCTTTAAAACTCCTCAGTCAACAATTTCGTCACCTCTCTGATCGGCCCCCTCTAGCATCCCCATCTACTCCTTGAGTCCATTGTTAATACTTTGATCAACTTTTCTTCATTGTCTCTTTGATCAACCCCTTTATTAGAATCCTTGATCGAATCCTCTAATCAACTCTTTTTACTTCTTGATCTTCTACTTTTTGATCCACACCTTGATCAGATTCCTTATCAGCCCAGCTATGATCTACCCATTAATACTCTCATCAATCTTTTGATCAAGGCCTCTATCCGCTCTTTGTTCTTCGATTGTAACTCCTATACCCTTTTCTAACTGCACTCTATCGGAGTCACACCAATGAAAATACCGATTGAATTTTCCTTATGTAAACAAAGGTGAAACCGCAGTTTTCCCCTGTCGGTTTCTAACTGCCGGTGAAATTCACTCGCTGTGGCGAGCCCTTGCCGGAAGTGAAGAATTATTACGTAATTATTAAGCCCGCGCTCCATCTAGCTAGCATGCAGCATGTTCAACCATAAGTCAACAAACACAGCTGGTTACGATAAAGCGCGCGTATACTGCGACCTTTGACCATTTTAATCGCTGTTTTAATCGCCTTTTTCTCCCGAACGTTTTCTAACTGCACGTTTCATCGGTGTCACACCGATAGAATGAGAATTTCTCCTGCTCTTGAGCAGGAGAATTTAATCGCCTATTTCTCTTCTTTTCATCGGCTATTTAATCGCCTTTTTCTCCTCTGTTGCTTTCTAACTGCCACTTTCATCGGATGCGTCCGGATGCATCCGATGAAAATCGGTGCAGTTAGAAAAGGGTAATAGATAAACTCCATCTGTTCATTCACAGAAATTGATGAAAGCCCCCTTTGGTCCATATTGGTGGACCGAGTGTCCTGATAGTCTGACAAAGTGGTTTAAGCCTTGCAAGTCTGTACAAGGAGATAGATACCTTGGTGTAATGTACTGTAATAGTTTACTTTTTTGTACAAGTATTTTCTTTGATATTTTGTTCTTTCCTCACAACAATAGGGATCATTTTAGAAATAGTGAAAACAAAGGTGGGTCATTCTATGTTGTTTAATTACTTGTTCAACATTAGAATTCCAGTAAGGCGAGGCGTCAAAAATATCGATACCAGCAGGCTGCCGCCTCACGTATTGGCGCATCGAGGCTGCAATTACGGCCGAAGCCTGGCTGGGACAATTATTTTTCACTTATTAACCCAGCCGGCTTGCGCCAGGCTGGGATCTGAGGCTCGGTTTCCATTCGAAAGGCGGCAGCCGGCGCATGCTTTTGAATGCCATTTCCTACCGCCAGCAGTAGCCGGCTAAGCTAATTTAAAAAATGCAGCCAGGACGCACAAGTGCAGTTAGCTGCCGCTGGCTGGTATATTTATTTTTGACGCCTCGCCTAACCTTTAAAGGCTCATTTATCCAAACTCTTTCTAATCTAGAGTCTATCAAGAATTTTGCAGCGTTTGCTTCATATCATCTTGAAGTCATAGTAGTAGACCGTTAAATGTTATTTGATAGGTTTTTGAAAACTGCATGTTGTGTATCTCAGATGCCACCGATGTCACCGAAGATGAATGTTGTCACTGAAAGAACTCAGCCGAACATTTATGATATGGGGTCAAGTTAACAATGTGCAATTGCTTCAAGATATTTGTGTATTGTCCCAGTTTTTTTTAGAACTATTAATAATCCTCTCAGACAGAATTGTAATTGATGAGGGAGGAGGGGATGGGGAGGGAGGGGTGATGGGGGATGCCCCATGGGGAGGAAGGGATAGAGGAGGGATGGGGAGAGATGAAGGAGGTGGAAGGGAAGAGACAGGATGAAAGAGAAGAGAAGGTTGAGGGGGTCATGAAGAGCAGGAGGAGTTGTTTGTAATGCATTTTTAATTGCAGAATTTAGCATACCCATTGGGGTGGGGGGGGGGGAGGAGATACAATTTATTGCTTAGTTAAAGAAGACTTTTTTCATTTTTTTGATGCTGTTGGCTTTTAATAACTTATACCCCCCCCCCTCATATTTCATATTCTATAACTTTCTTTCAGCATAATTGTTTCATTCACCATTTTGTTTTCTTTCCCTTTTTTTGTAAAATCTTGAAGTATGAGTTGGCTTGCAAAGATAGTCAATATATTTGTTCTCTGTTCGATGGCGTGATCATTAAATTAGGACGCCCTGCGCTTAGGCTGGGCTTGTTATACAAGCCCAGCCTAAGCGCAGGGCGTCCTAATTTAATGATCACGCCATCGAACAGAGAACAAATATATTGACTATCTTTTATATTATATGGGTTCGTTGATAATCCATCTTCGGTGGGTTGAATCAATTGTAGGGAATATGATATACAGAACCGGCCAGATTCTGGACTATGTCGATGTAGTCTTACATCTTCATGAAGGTTACCCTGTACAATGATAAAGTTTGAATTGTTTGTTTCTTACCATGCAGGTAGTCTGAATTGTGCTGCCTTTACAGCTGGTATCATAGAGGCTATACTCAACGGATGTAACTTTGTAAGTATGAAACAACAATACAAAATATAGAGAGGAGCAGAGCATGATTTAATAATAATAACATTCTGTTCTTGTATAGCGCATATCACATTATATAATGTCCCTATGCGCTGTAAAGGAGCTTTGGAAATGATTACCCTAGCTTTAGCTCCGGCAGCCATTATCAGCGTACAGTGCATTTCAAGGAATAATCCTACCATGCAGGTACCCATTTACCTCACCTGGGTTGAGTGTGGCAAATGTAGATTATTCTCTTGCCAAAGGACATTAGTACCGCGGCGGGACTCGAACCGCAGACCTTATGATCCACAAAGTCTGGTGACATATCCACTCGACCAAGACACCCCTTCTAGCTTAGGAATAGTTCATACAAGATTTGAAAAGGGGGGGGGGGGGATCCTATATTCCTACAACTGAAAAGTTTTATGAAAAGTGTGAGATTAATTTGGGGAGGTTATGTATGAACATGGCTACCAGTGTTTTAACAAATATCTGGACAAGCCACTAATATTTCAGCTTTTTGGGTAAAAGCTATGCACATACATGTAGATTGCCAATTGTCCACAATAAATTGCAATTCTTCAGAATGTTTTGTCAGAACCAGTAGAATAGGCACAATTTAACTAGGAGCCAATTGCACCAGTCTTCCGTATGTGTAACTTAAGTAGGGTAAAGCACAAACTAGATATGAACGAAGCTGAAGTCATCAATTCTCACCGAGTGATTAAAACATTGATTTACAACCCACACAACACCCACAGAGCTATAAAACAGTGCTACTAAAGTGCAATTCTTTCCGACATAAATTTACTTTCTCACAAATAGTTCTACTGTTTTGAAATATTTACTTCTAACTAAATGTCTGTAGAACGAGGAGTGTAACATGTGTTAACCTTGACCATAGCAAAACATTTGTGAGTGAAATCGTGAGTGCGTTAATAAACAAAAAGAACAGTAAAACTTATATGATTTCTGACTTAAAGATAAAGTTGAGTTCTGGTCATGCGATTGCATTGTGAAAGAAATTGTCTAAAAGCAATTGGGAATGTTGCTCATGTAGCAGATAAGTATCTGTGTATACCGGGGTAATACTATCCAAGTTTGGAAGCGCTTAAGACTTAATTGTGATTCATGCTATATAAAAGCTGAATAATATTATTAATATTATTATTATTGTGAGCATTTTGGATTCATCAAAACAATAAGAAATTTGACCCAGACTTGCTAAAAGTCATGTGCACTGTACACCTAAATGTGTATATATATGGGACTACACAAACATGTGGCATGAAAGTGTGTTCCACATCCATTAGCTGCTACTTTTCATATTTCTAATATGAGGGCATTTGAAGACAAATCCTTTTCAGGGGACACTTTTTCTATGATTACTCCTCCACACTGACAAATAAAGAACGAAAAAGCTCAGAAATATTTTTCCGCTTTTCCCAGACCTAAATATTCCCTTTAAGTGTAAAGGACATGAAGTGCCATATCGCAGGAGGTCAGACATTTATCTTTTACTTTCATAATTTACAAACTAGTAAGGACTATCAGGGGAGTTCTAAACCTTGAAACATGCATTTTCTTTGAACAATGAAAATGGTTTTGATAGACTACATTGTATGTGATTTGAAACATTACTGAATCGTTTAGTTTTGACATTTATGATTTCATTTGAAGTATTCTGATGGGACACATAAATTAACACCTGTGGATGAAGGACAATCTTTCACTCTATCTTGTTCATTCTGGGGGGTGTTTCACGAAGATCTTAAGTTGAACTTATCTCTAAGTTAGACTTAACAATTATGGAAAGCCGTTAGCATCCTTGAAAATATTTTGTAAAAGTTATTTTAAAAGGCATAAAGTGTAAATTCAATTCATTCATATTTTCTATTATCGTGGAAGATTTCATGTTCTTGATGTGGAATTTATGAAAAGTCTAAAATACTTGAATTTTTGCTTTTGTAAATATTTCATTATAAGGCTACAAATAATATTTAAGTCCATTTTAGAGTTAAGTTTGACTTTGAATCTTTG
Source organism: Strongylocentrotus droebachiensis (assembly GCA_035222895.1). Taxonomy (NCBI): domain Eukaryota; kingdom Metazoa; phylum Echinodermata; class Echinoidea; order Camarodonta; family Strongylocentrotidae; genus Strongylocentrotus; species Strongylocentrotus droebachiensis. Next base: position 226,339 of record JAVYIG010002265.1, on the reverse strand, counting down.
TGAAACACCCCCAGGCTCTATATTTATTTTGATAAACATTCCTATCTGGTCCAATTTGACACATCATTTTTTTTTTTAACTCAATAAAAATATTTTCAACTTTCCTCTTTCCCCTTTTCCATCACTGAGATTTTGCCAAAATTTTATCAAGTAAATGTCATTTCCCATTGAATGTTTAGAAAATTGTGGGATTAAGTGTAAAAGATTAATTTGCTTGATTTGGCAAAGAAATGCCCCCTATGGCTAGGTAAAAAGGCAAACATTAATGAATGTGTACATGTAATTACATTTTAAATTATAATACCTACCGGTACATGTAGGTGCAGAAAATTAAACCCATTGCCCAGGAACGGAATGATTTCTATATAAGCCAAGGTGAAGGAAAAAATTCCCTAGTCTACATATTAAAAACAGTAATTTGAATTGCTTGTTTTAAGCTGGAATGTGAATGAGAAAAGTCAATAACCATGACTAGGTTAACTTTGCATGGTCATGTCTGAATGCAAGATGGCGCTATTCAAATAATGTCTTTTCCAAAATTGAAGCAAGTTATTATTACATGTGATAAGAAATTGCTGTTGATTTTAAGTGTCTGCTACAGAAAGAAAAATAGCAATATTTGCATGACTTTAATTTACTAATTATTTGGAAATTACCAGATCATCGAATGGGTACTAGAAACACTGACATGTAGGCCTGTAAGTGTTTTAGTTGAAATCTGAGAAAAATGAGCTGGAGGTGAGAAGGTCGTGGGTTCAAAAGCCCAAGCACACCAGCAGTGCTAGTGGTAATTTACAAAATATTAATCTGCATTTGCCACTTTTGACCTAGGTGATATGAAGTTGGTACCTTTTAGGATTTATTTCTTGAAATGTGCTCTGTGTACAGGACAGCCCATGGAGATGATTCCATCATAGAATGTTATTTACCACAATAAATTAATATATCTATGTAAACAAAAAAAATGTTGGTACATGTTCCTGCTTCATTGTTTAAAGAAAAATTAGGATTATTTATATAATGATTGAATAATAATGAGTTACTGACCATCGTAATCATATCATTCTTTTACATGTATGAATCTCACTCTGAGGGAGATGCGCTGTATAGTGATATTTGTAAAAACAACTTGAAAATAATACCAATTCATCTTACTTTATTGTCCGATTGTGATTGAATGTGCATACCTGAATAACATTCTCATATACAAGGTCAAAAGGTTAACACTGCTCCAGGGAAAATGGATCGTACTTCAAAGTCATGTTTTCTTAAAACATTTTTGTGTCAAATTGTGACATTCATGTATTGCAGTTGAGCGGACTAATCATAACACTTTGGAATAATGAAACCCTTTCCCTCAGGCACTCCCAATAGTTTATATTACAGGTAGGTTCACTATAGGCCTGTCTTCATCAGCTCGAGTTTGCCAAATAAACCGCTCATTGAACTATCCCAATCGCAAATTAGCCAGTTAATTTGCGTCCTCATCAGCCTGTAGTTGCAATTAGTGGGAAAGTTGGTCAAGAAAACATCCCAAGAAATGTTGGTCTTATTTTCAAAATATCCAGATATTTGGGAAATAGCGGGCTAATACGCGCCCGTCGATCTAGATTGTGATGAGCTATCGGTCTGGTGAATATCCCGACTAGTCTGAAAATAGCGGGTTATTTGGCAAACTCGAGCTGATGAGGACAGGCCTCATATTAGGATCAGGGTATTCATGCTACATACATCAGACAGTCTGCCAGTGCAAGTCAATTGCCTCTATGTTTTATAGGTGACATTACGTTTCAATCATGTTACCCTTGAAAATCAAAAGGTGCTAATAATCCTAATATGGATATTTATCTGACCTTCTCTGTTTTAAACATGTTAAAAAAGTCCAAACAATATAATGAAAGTTTAGCCCACAAAGTGGTAGATTATATGAAAAGAATATACACCTATACCACTGTGAGATGATATAGAAAATATATGAAGAGGGCAATTTTATAATATATTCAAAATGTAATACCTTTTTGTTCAACAAATGCAAAGTGATGATGTATAATGTACCTGTAACAGGCACCTGTCATTATCTTTCAATAGTGAGATACTGGTATGCAGATTGAGCCATATTACATGTATGTGTTGTTAGGTGAGACAGCAAAAAGTTAATTTCTTTCTCTTTCCCTCCCTCTCTCACTTTCTTCTCTACCCTCATTCTTCCTCTCTCTCCTCCTCCTCTTTACCCCTCCTTCCCCCTCCTCTTTACCCCTCCTCCCCCTCTATGCCTCCCCTCTTCCTCCCTCTCCCCTGTCTCCTCTCGGCCCCACCCTTATCCCCCCCCCTCTCCTCTCTCACCTCACCTACCTCTCCCCTCTCTCTGCTCTCCTCTTTCTTTCTCTGTTTGTCTTTGTCTTCTGCCCTAATACAGCCTGCAAAGGTGACAGCTCATTGGCATAAAGGAACCACATATATGATCAAGTTTGAAGACTCTGTCATTGCTAGAGACAAATCACTGGAACAACGCTAGTCCATCCAAGAATCAGATCTAGATGGATTTACCATGAACTTTCCAGGAGCATGCTATAAAGTGTAGCTAATCAACATTCACAGACTACTCTTCTCCTTGCTGGTTGCAGTATATTTCAGATGACAAGCCTTTATTTGGCTCTTTGACAGTTGTCTTTGGGTGGAAGGAAAGGATTAGTGATAGACAATGATGATTTACCAAGGAAGTATACAAATGATAGACGAAGAGGAACTCAACATCTATGGTACTGAGTGCTTGCATGCATCATAAGATAGACTAAGTTAGGACATTGGCAGCAGCAGCATCAGCAGCAGCCATCTATACTCAATGGACATGCATAAAGGGTTTATGGAAAAGGCCAGGTTTTTTATCAAAGCATATTGAATACCGGTAGGTTGAATTGAATTAAATTTGTTTATTGACAAGAGAGCATCACATGCAGCTCAAGACTGATATTGTATGTTTTACAAAGTAAGCAGATATTAATAATATAATAGTACCGCTATCAACTACAGAAGCAATATAACAACAAAACAATGGTAGGAAAGTATGGCATCAGATAACTGACTGAGAAAATGAGAGAGGTTTATTTCTGGTTTGTACTGTACAAAGATACATTTTCAAGGTATGAAACTATCAATTTGATCCACTCACAAAAGTTTTCTCAGTTTCTAATTTTTACACTATTACTAGTTATTTGTGGAACTATTTTGTTTATTAATTATGTTGATGGAATGCTGTTGGAAAAGGTTGAGCTTGTAAGGGGAAGAGACTTAATAGCTTATGATATATATGCACTGCATATTGGAAACATATTTGCAGTAAAGATTTTGTAAATGGTGTTATGGAAAATACAGTGTTTAATGAATTATTCTAGTTTTAGACAATTGGGAGAACATTTATATTTGGATAAGTTACAAATAGGATAGAATATAATTTTCTTATTAAACAAAAATTAGGTCCTTTTTTAATTTCTTCTGCTTCTCGGAACAGTTACCGGTAATTAGATCTATAGCACATTATGATTGCTGCTATCATTATCATCATGATGATGATGATGATGATTGTAAGTGACCTAGTGATATAATAAAGTGCAATATAAGTCCCCATGATATTGTAGAGCTTAAACTTTTATGTAAGTGCACTTTGTTTAAGATGCTATCTCGTGTTTGAAATTATAATTATTGCATAGTTAACCCATCCTACATGAAAAAAAACATGTTTCTTTTATCAACATGTACCACATTGTGATTGCATGATTATAAAATCTGCCATAAAATGCAAATACTTTATTGTAGATTTGTCACTGTAATCAGATTGCTATACAAAAAAGTGGTATAAAGCTCTCTTTGTTATAATGATTGTGATGTTTCAGGGAATTAGTTGTGATTTTTTTTTTTTTTTTTTTTTGGGGGGGGGGGGGTAATTTATGATTTATGATAATCCCTATGTAATTACTTGAATATTATAAAAGACAACATTTGTTAGTAATTGATGGTAGGTGGTCAAGTTCACTTTAATAGTTGGAACTGGCTATGGCTTTATTAATGTCATATCATCTGTTTGGAGCCGGAAGGATGTTAACTCTTGTATTTACTAAGCATAGAGCTTACACCCTTATGACTCTCAATCAAGAGAGGATACCAGCTTTATGCTATGGTCACATTACCCCAAAGTAGCCTGCTCGGCGGCCGAGCGGCGAGTTTTTAACCAATTCTGCCAGGCGGCTGCCCGGCCACCGAGCGGCGCCCGCCCAGGCACCGCTCGTTTTTAGGGCACCGCTCGGTCGCCGCTGAAGTTTTAGCGCGGAGTTAAAATTCTGGCGGCGCCTGCTCATTTTTCACTCGCCGCCCAAAATACGCTCGGTGCCTGGGCGGTCGCCGCCCGGGCACCGACATAATCGCTGGGCGATGCCTAATTCCAGCAGCGACCGAGCAGGTTACTGATCGGTTGGTCGCTGCTCTGATTTGTGACCATAGCTTAAGTTAGAGGATTTTTGTAATGTTTGTTTTATTGAAAATATAATGTCAATAAATGTCTTGTATTTATGTCTGTGACGTTGAAACATGAATGTATAACTTTAATGCTTTAATAAATGACCATACAAAACAGAACACAATGTTGTTAATGTAGTTGGTTGCCACTTGTACTTAGTAACAAGATGATGATGATGGTAATGATGATGGTGGTGGTGATGATGATGAAGATGATGATGATGATGGTGGTGGTGGTGATGATGATGGTGGTGGTGGTGGTGATGATGATGATGGTGATAATGATGATGATGAAGATGTTGGTGGTGATGATGGTATAATGATGGTGATGATGACGAAGAAGATGATGATGGTGGTGAGGATGGTGATGATGGTGATAGTGATGGCGATGATTGTGTGATGATGATAATGATGATTGTGTGGTGGTGATGATGTTGATGAGGATGGTGAGGTAATAATGATTGTGATGTTGGTGATGAAAATAGTGCAATGGCAATTTATGATCAGATGGTAATGATGATTATGACAATCATAATTTTGATGATGACAATGATAAGATGATGGTGGTGGTGATGATGATGATGGTGATAATGATGATGATAAAGATGTTGGTGGTGATGATAGTATAATGATGGTGATGATGACGAAGAAGATGATGGTGGTGAGGATGGTGATGATGGTGATAGTGATGTCGATGATTGTGTGATGATGATAATGATGATTGTGTGATGGTGATGATGTTGATGAGGATAATGAGGTAATGATGATTGTGATGTTGGTGATGAAAATAGTGCAATGGCAATGTATGATCAGATGGTAATGATGATTATGACAATCATAATTTTGATGATGAGAATGATAAGATGATGATGATGATGATGATGAGAATGATGATGGTAATGATATTTATGACGATATGATGGTGATGATGATAGTGATAGTGATGATGAGAATGATGATGATGATAGTGATAGTGATGATGGTGATGATAATGATGATGATAGTGCCAGTGATGATGATGATGATAGTGATAGTGATGATGATGACAGTGATGATGATTGTGATGAAAATAGTGCAATGGCAATTTATGATTCGATGGTAATGATGATTATGACGAGATGATGTTGATGATGATGAAAGTGATGATGAGAATAATGATGATGATGATGATGAGAATGATGATGATGATAGTGGTAGTGATGATGATAATGATGATGATGATGAGAATGATGATGAGAATGATGATAGTGATAGTGATGATGATGATGATGATGACGATAATGATGATGATTCTCATTTCATCCATGATGTGTGATACATGATAAAAAGAAGGAAGGAAGGTGATGATAGTTTGGAAATCGAGATAAAGAGAAGAAAGACAACCCATAGTGGGTTAAGAATGATGGAGATTATGAGAGAGAGCGAGAGAGAGAGAGAGAGAGAGAGAGATGGTGGATCAGAGAGCGTAAGAAGGATAGAGAGAGAAAGAGAGTGAACAAACAAGAGGAAAAAACAACAATTGGAATGAGATAGTCTAAGGAGATTAAGAGAGCACACCGCCTTTTTCAAACCGTGGAACTCTGTTTTCATTAACCACAAACAATCCATCTGCTAAATCTAGGTTTTGTTTACTCCAGTCTCGGAGTTCAACACGTGTTTATCTTCCCATATACATGAATAACAAACCTTGTTGAGTGTCATAACAATATCTTTATTGTTAAATAGTGTGTTTTCTGCTATTTGCTTTTAAAAACATGTTATGATGAAAAGGACTACTGTAACAATGCTTGTGAAGTGTGGATCAATGATGTACCGGATTGGTGCAAGGTTGACATGCGCACAACTGTCACAGGTGATGTAAATACTGGCGGAGCCATAATCTGTGATTGGAGGGGGTGAAGGGTGGTGCTTCTCAGTTGCCCCCGATGACCGAAGATACTTCTTAACCATGCCGATGACTTCTTCGCTTTTTAGTCATGGCGCCCCAGATGTCCATCAGCACTGCTTATAAGATGGCGCTGAGGGTGTACAGGTTGTCGGTGCTTCTGTATTAATACATCTGAGCACTGTTTTCCCAGCGTATGGTCATATTGTAAATGAGTTGGTGGTGGTGGTGGTGGTGGTGGTGGTGGGGGGGGGGGGGGGCACACCCTGCGGACCCCCTTTAGCACCCCCAAATCCTTGCCAGATTGTTGGGTTGAATACGTTGGGTTTCATTGTTCGTTTGAACTTGGGTAGACATAGGAGGCAGCTTGTTTCTACTAACAACCAAGACTAAGGTAGGAGCAAGGTATTTTACTATGTTCTAAGCCTGTAATGTCGCGATGAAAATATGCACTGCTGCCCATAGAGTTGGTATATTAATCACCATTATTCATGAAGTGATTGAGAGAATATGATTTAATCTCGATAAATAGCATGTTCATGTTCTCAGAACCTTATCGACAATGACTTCATGAAAAATGGTTAGAAAAATTTCATGGGTAACAGTGCCTTTTCATATATTAGCCGTTTTGTTTGTTTAAAGGCCCGGTCACACAGCCTTTCGCGTCTGTATCGCGGGTAAAATTTCGCGATTTTGTTTTGCCCTCGGTTGCCCGTGGTGGAAAATGTGCAAAATTGGCTTACTCGCGGTTTACCCGTGGTATGCCCGCGGAACAGACGCCGGCGACTGTTCCGCGTCCTTATCGCGGGTGAAGCGCGGCTGTACCGCGGCCTACCACGGGTATAATAAAGCAGCCGAACCGGTCTGTAGAAATCATAACCGCTCCGTGCTTACACGCGGTACACACGCTAATGCACGTGTTATGTACAGACGCGGAACAAACGTGCTATGACCGTGCTCCACCCGCGATTACCCGCTAAAATTTCGCGTCCTTCCGCGTGTAACCAAGTCTTAACCGCGGCCGTAGCACGTCCTAGCACGTTCGTTCCGCGTCTGTACCGCGTCTTTACCGCGTGTGTACCACGTGTCCGCCCGCGATTACCCGCGGTCTAAATTTTTGGGCAGCCCAAAACTTTTTCGCGCGGCCAACCGCGTGTGAATTTCTTACCGCGTGTAACGACGGGTAAAGTACGGCTGTATCGCGTCTTTATCGCGACCTCAAAGCGTCCAACAGCGTCTGCTTCACGGGCAGAAATTTTTGGCCGTGATTCGGCCGCGATACGCCCGTGGAGGGCTGTGTGACCGGGCCTTTAGACCATTCTGATATAGACATTGGTATTCAGAGTGTTATATTCATTTTGTTACACAATATATTTGGAAATTTAATAAATGAAGTCCATCTGGATTATAATAATCTAATGGATATTGGAAACTTATTACTATAAAGCTTTCTCGTTATAATTACAGTACTGGATCTTGATTCGAAGGTACCTGATTCGTTTTATTATTTTATATCCTTTTACGCTATTGTATATGTGTTTGATATTGGATAACAAATTGCAAGTTCAAGTTGATGGGGATGAATAGGAGATGGTGTGGGTGCGTGTATGTGTGTGTCGTTTGTCGCATGGAGGGGGATGGGGTAGTAGTGTGTTTGGTTTGATGGGGTTATTTGTTTTATGTTACAACTGATCTCTTTTTGTATATGTATTGAAAATGAATTGAATTATCAATGTCAAGATGAAAATCAACTTTATTTCTGAGAATGATTTGTATTGTTTTGGAAATCTGTTCATCTACAGCAAAAGCAAAATACATGTAGTTATTTATTTCATATCCTTAATCCATTTGTTTCCAGTACAAATCAGTACATTTCCATGACTCGAGTGATATCTATTGAGGTCTGAGATACTTCCATTCATTCATTTCCTGTGTCTCAATAATTTTGTTGACTTACAAAGAAGAACGAGAAGCCGTAAAACTGTCGATTTTCTGTTATACAGATTGTTTCAATTCAGACATAATTTTCAAAAATACACTTTTAATTTCTCAAAATTAACAGATGCAATTATAGTAATTTTTTAACAGTCCTTATGGTAATATCAAACTCGAAAAAGGAATCACTGTCGAGGAAAAAATAAATTTTTGGACTCGTCCTCCTTTTTCAAGTTTCTTACACAATAGTTCACATATGAAAGGACACTATTGTAAAGAAAAATAATTAGCCTTTTGAAATGGTATCAGATAAATAGAAATGATGAGAATGTTGCAAAGAAAACTTCCTCAGAAAATCGATTTCCAATTCTGTATTTCACAGAATGAATTAGTCAAATAACAGAAAGAATTTCGAAACTATATTCAACATTTCCCCCTTCAAAAGTACAATTAGGATTTCTTGTAACATTATTGAATAGAATAATGTTGGTCAGGTGGTATTTTATAAGCAATATTAGCAATTATTGCTAGGCAAAATAGGATCGACTTAAAGATAAAGGTGAGTTCTGGTAAAAAAAGAAAAGAAAATGAATTTTCACAGAATCAAACGAAACTTACACTGAATGTTCAAGATTACAAATGAATCTCATTTGCCAAACAATTTTGGTAAAAAAAATGTATACTGGCTGAGTAATGAGCAAAGAAAGATTAGAAAATCAAGGTTAGTAGCCCCGACATCATTTGTGTAGTCCCATATACATTTTTTTGTGTACATGCAGTGCTTGTTACTTTACCAAGACTGGGCCAAGTTTATCATGATTTTGATGACTCCAGAACTTTGCAGTACACACCAATACTATGAAACATATTACATGATCTACCTCAGGCGCGGATCCACGGGGGGGGGGGGGGCCGACGGGCCCGGCCCCCCCCCCCCCCTGCCGAAAAAAAAGGAAAGGAAAGGAAAGAAAAGAAAAGGAAAGGAAAGGAAAGGAAAGGAAAGGAAAAGGGAAGAAAGAAGGGCTAAAACACGAGTTAGGAGTGGACCCAGGGCCCTCACCTATCCGTATATAGGCTAAGCTCCCGCGGTTCAGCTGGACATGCGCCGAGCTTTGGATTGTTTTAAGGTCAAAACAGCCATAATTCGTGTTTTAGGCCTATATATTATGATAGAAACAAAATGCCGATGAACTCTCTACACTAGGGCGTACAAGTTACAACGTTCAAAAGTATTTCAGGACTCGGTTAACTTCAGGTCCATCTGTCAAATCATCATGCTGTTACACAGTGTACAGGGTCCGCGGTATGGCGGGGCTCGAGCCCCCCCTCTTATTTGAAAAAGTATTTTAAAGAGAAATAGAAAGAAACCAACCAAGGGCAAGGCCCCGGAAAAAACTTTTTTTTTCCTGCAAAATGCGAGACCACATATTTTATCTACATAAAGCGCGACTTAGCAAACGTAATTAAGGAAAAAAGCACGAAAAAATAGCAAATGCGAAAATTAAAAACACGGAGGCATCGTGAAGCATGTCGGCAAAGCTTCCAAATTCGGCAGTTCGCGGATTCATAAAATTAGATCCGTAAAAGTGGTCGTAAAAGCCTGATTTATTCAGAAAATTACCCATTTTTATCGCCAGAATCTGGGTAAAAACACTGCATTCAGTTGAACAGGTGCACAGAAGACGACCTGTCAGTCTAAATTTTCCTTTTTCAATCTGCCCATAATATTTATTATATGTAAATTATACCGAATAAAATTAGTCTCATGCACATCGTTTATTAGTGTCACAGATGGGTTGTTACTGTTACACTATATGGACAGATTGGATAGATGCGTAAATCATTAAAAATTAAAATCAGTATACGATGCGAAAAGGATTCTTCTCCAGCTTCCGGAAACCAACCTGGGATTTGTGTTGTGTCCTGCAGGACTTAATTACTCACCTCTTTTGCATAATGTGTGCGTGAGATTTAGTTCTTTCTTATACGTGCCCCTTTTCATCTCCGATGAGTGCATGCCCTTATTAAAATTTGAGAGGTGCCCCTTTTAAGTCTGTAATAAGTGCCCCTTTTCATCTCTGATTAGTGTCATTTTCCTTCTGAAAATTGCACTTTTTTCGTTGTCATAAGTGCCTATTTTCATCTCTGGTAAGTGCCCCTTATTAAGTGCGAGGAGTGCCCCATTTTCACCTCTGGTAATTCCCCTTTTTACTTTGACATGTGCTCTTTTTCATTTCAAATAAGTGTTATTTTCCCCTTTGGATATGTGCCCCCTTTTCCTTTCCCTATAAAAAGTGCTCCTAATTTAAAGGGATTAAGAGGAACTTTTCTTTAATTTCACCCAAGTGTGGCTCGCTACGCTCGTTCGTATTTAAAGTTGATATGATTATGGTTCATATTAAAGATCTTTTCAGTCTTTCATGATTAGATTGTGCTTAATACCCCATCAGAATTTTTTTCCTTCTTTATAAGATGTAATTTTTTTCACTGCGACCTCACGAATCCAAATTTTTTGCTCGCTCGCTTCGCTCGCTCGCAAAAATTATTCTTACCATCACAAACCAACTACAAAGTAAATTTGTGATGCTTGAACAGTATGAACCATGTTAAGGGAGAAACAGACATTGAAATCATCCCTGTAATCACATTGTAGGGGTATATACCAATGTCTAAAAAAACTGTAAATTTTCGCTTTGAGGTAGGTGCCCCTTTCTCCCGGAAAGTGCCCTTTATTGTTGATGCCCCCCACACTCTTTGAATGACCTCATTTGCCCATGGCCTGCTCAAACCTCCGAGCTTCCAGGGGCGCCGCCCCCTGGACCCTACGCCAATTTACGCTACGCTCTACCTACTTTAGCCCCCCCCCCTACTTTGAAAAACGTTCACCGGGGCCTGATGTGAGGTGTTTAAAGCTGCAGCCCGAATCAAGTTATTGCTGTCTGCACATCACAACTGCTGCACTAGTCTTGTACTGACTGATTTTGACAATCAAGTGATACCCGAGGTATTAGGAATCTGTACCGTGTCAATTGTGGTTGTCAACATTGTTGCAATTGAAGATCTTGTTTAGAAATGAAATAAAAAGGATAAAAGATATACTTTATGGAATTCCTGATCTTGATGAGGGAATCATTGTTGTGTTTAGTTATACATATATCAATATTAAACACTTACACCTAGAGGCAGTGTTTAACATTTAACATTTAACATTTTGAAATCGGGCCAAAAAACAAAAAACAAAAAACAAAAAATCGCCGAAGGGGAGGGGGGTTGTTCTAAAATACACACATTAAAAAAAAACTAAAGGGGGGGGGGGTTTAACCCCAAACCCCTCCTCCCCCCCCTCCCCCCTGCGTACGCGCCTGCCTAGAGGTACCGGTGCCATGAATACCAGTGTCCTAAAGACTTTTTGTCACAACGGGCGGACTGCACACATAGTCCCACTTCTTGTGTTTACAGTCTTTTCCTCCTATCATAAATTTATGCTGGAAAAAGTCACAAATTTTAAATGATATCCTGGCAAAAAGTATACACCATTTTGCACAAATTGAGTTTACAAATTCGACTTTTCTTCAGCTTTTCAGGGGGACACATCCCCCCCTCAGACTTTCCCTGTCCCAGAACTCACCTTTATCTTTAAGACAGCCAGTCAAGACATCGTTTATAATACATAATGCGAAGGGAATAGACTGCATTTTACTTTCGCTTTTTGCCCTAAAATATGAACTTATTAATACAGGTTATTGTTATTAATAACTTGTTTAAGTTTTAAGATCTTCTCAACGGGATATTTGCGTTCTGTTGCAGAGGGTGCTACACAAAATATTTTTTGGGTGAGATAATGAAAAACTGAGTGTCAAATTTGAAAGAACATACAATTTAAATGCCAAAATCATCTTTGTTTGATCAAAATCGGTTCAGAGACGGCTGAAATATCCATAAATATAACCATTTCTAATATTTGTGTACTACCACAAAATATATTAGATAATTTGAACCAGCCGTTGAAAAAATGCAAAAGGGCCTTGTACGTTTTATTCCAGCCAATACCGATGTTGGCTTTTTGTTGGCTTTTGGTTGGCTTTTTGTTGGCTTTTAAATGTAGGTAATAATACGCACAACCATCCGGCCCATGTATTTTTATTAATTAATTTATTAATTGATTAACGGTCACCGTATTTTTTAAAAAGTAGAGCTGAATTGGTGTGATCGTATTGGCTAAATTTCACACATTTTGGGTCTAAAATTACCTTCATAGCAATTTTAGGTCCTAAAAGGGGACTAGAAATGTCATAAATAAGAAAAAGACCAATAACCATGCACTTTGAAGGCATTTGCGGTCTGAAACAAAAACTCAACTATCCCTTTAAGTATATAATTGTACATTTTTTAAACATGACAACAAAAACTCTGAAAGTTGAGAAATTGAGCAATAAATACCACCCCATGTATGCATTCTTTAACAATGTAGGTTTAACTCAAATCGTTTCGGAGTGAATGAATTGCCTGGCGTGACTTCAAGATGGTAGCCACAATTTTTTTTCAATTTGTCTTGGTGGGGCTACTAGCCCTATCAACAGAAGCAGACGGTAAGTTTCATTTGTTATACTTCTTTTTTAGCATGCTCAAAAAAGGGAAATGATTACTGAGGCCGAGATAGTCATATAAGATAACATAATAATAATAATAATAATAATCTTTTAAAGTCCACTCCAAATTTTATTAAACTGAAACGGAAATTCTTTTTGCCCAATTGATCGTGAGCCCGGCAGCCACTGAGCAGCGCCAGATCGACGTTGCTCTATCCCTTATTGTTGAACGCCAAACAAGGTAGCAACAAACTCCCATCTTTTAACGTCTTTTGGTATGACGCGGCCGGGGTTCGAACCCACGACCTCCCGGTTGTGAGGCGGACGCTCTACTGACTGAGCCAACACTCCGGTTAACGGGCTAATTCAGGCTATTGTTCCATTCGTCACAAACCACATCTAAGATTTTAGTATTCACCTGATGATTGTGTCCAGGCGCGTACGCAGGATTTTTTTCAAGGGGGGGGGGGGGGGGGGGGTTTTAACATTTATAAATCGGGCCGAAAATTTCGTAACGACTCAGCCCACCGCTGAATAAGCGGGGGGGGGGGGGGTGAAAATTTGACATTTTGCTCCGTTGGGGGGGGTAGGGTCACCTGTTTTTGGTCAGTTATGGGGATAATTTTTTTTTTTTTTTTTTTTTTTTTAATAATAAAAAAAAAAAAAAAAAAAAATCCAAAAGGGGGGGTTTTAGGGGGGTTTTGGGGGGATTTATACACATATAAATACCAAAGGGGGGGGGGGGTTAACCCCCCAACCCCCCCCCCCCCCCCCCCTGCGTACGCGCCTGATTGTGTCAGGTTAATAGCCCTATTAATAATAATAATAATAATAGTTCACATTTATAATGCGTCTAATACTTTGTTTCTAGGCGCAGCACATAATATTACCCCGGCCATCGGATTCAGGCTTACCCGCAACACAATATAATTTATGAAAATTTTCCACTCCCTGGGGAGCATTTCATTAGTATTAGAGCTTTAATAATAATAATAATACTAATCTTTTAAAGTCCACTACAAATTTTATTTAGTTAAACCGAAAATGGAAATTCTTTTCATCAGACCAACATGTGAAAATATGTGAAAATATGAGACTCGTTTGATGTCAATAGAACAGAACTCTACAATACTCTGTGATGGCGGGGACACCAAATGATCAAATACTTAGGATTTGCCCTTTTGTAAAATAAATCTTTTCATGAAGTCATAATAATAAGACAGGGAACTAATGCAAATAAGCACATTTTGTTATCCTCTCTTGTTCGCTTGCAGCCTTCTGACTAGAAATTTCAATTTACATACTAACTAAATAGACATTTCAACTACTGTAACCAGTAGATCAGTGGATTTTAATCAAATTGGTTAGTAAGGGGGCGAAATATTTGCCCAACCGGGGAGGGGGGTATATATACTAATGATAGTGCGTCTAATATCGAAATTTAACTGTGGACCCCTGTAAAATGGTTTTGTGCTGATAAGGGTATTCCATCCCACAAGTGGTAAATAAAAAAATAAAATAATAACAAACTTAATATATTTTAGGTATTGTATGCATCTCCTAATAACCTTCTTAACTTGTAATAAATCTTCAATTCCTGATTATATTTCCTTTTTCATTCTCATCCTCTTTTTCTTTCTAAAACTTTACCCTACTGTATTGGTTCGGCTTTCTTAGAAAGTTGTGAGGGTGAAGGCGTGTTCTTCAATGCATGTGGTTCGCCTTGTGGTGAGCCTTCATGTGAAGAGAGAGACAGAGGAAAAGGAGTCTGCATTAAGAGTTGTCAACCTGGATGCTTCTGTGACAGCGCCAATGGATTCATCCGCGATGAGAACAATCGATGTATTCAAGAAAATGAATGTCCACCACGTAAGTAGTTCATTGTGTACCGATAATAATATATGCCTGCTCGAACATTAGCTCACATATATTGGGTTTATTACTGATATGATACTGATACGTCAAGGCTTACGCGCTAGGCGCGGGCGGGGAAAAACTGAATTCAGACAAGGATTAAGAGTCAAGAATGGTACAACGATTCGTCTTCTTTCCCTAATAATTTAATGAAACGTCAAAGCTTCCGCGCTTCGCTCGGTAGGAGGGCAACTGAATTCAGACAAGGATTAAGAGTCGAGAATGGTACAACTAATCGTCTACTTTCTCTAATAATTTAAAGAAAAGTCAAAGCTTCTGCGCCTTGCGCGGAAGGGGAAGGGGGGGGGGGGGTGGAGGACACTCAATTCAGACAAGGATTTAGAGTCGAGAACGGTTCAACGAATCGTCTTCTTTCTCTAATATTGTAATGAAACGTCAAAGCTTCCGCGCTTCATGCGGGAGGGGGGAAACTGAATTTAAACAAGGATTAAGAGTCAAGAATGGTACAACGATTCGTCTTCTTTCCCTAATAATTTAATGAAACGTCAAAGCTTCCGCGCTTCGCTCGGTAGGAGGGCAACTGAATTCAGACAAGGATTAAGAGTCGAGAATGGTACAACTAATCGTCTACTTTCTCTAAAAATTTAAAGAAAAGTCAAAGCTTCTGCGCCTTGCGCGGAAGGGGAAGGGGGGGGGGGTGGAGGACACTCAATTCAGACAAGGATTTAGAGTCGAGAACGGTTCAACGAATCGTCTTCTTTCTCTAATATTGTAATGAAACGTCAAAGCTTCCGCGCTTCATGCGGGAGGGGGGAAACTGAATTTAAACAAGGATTAAGAGACGAGAATGGTACAACAAATCGTCTTCTTTCTCTAATAATTTAATGAAGCGTCAAGGCTTACGCGCTACGCGCGGGCGGGGAAAAACTGAATTCAGACAAGGATTAAGAGACGAGAATGGTACAAAGAATCGTCTTCTTTCTCTAATAATTTAATGAAACGTCAAAGCTTCCGCGTTTTGCGCAGTAGGGGGGGGGGGGGGGGCGGGGGGGGGGTAGTGCGTCTAATATCGAAATTTAACTGTGGACCCCTGTAAAATGGTTTTGTGCTGATAAGGGTATTCCATCCCACAAGTGGTAAATAAAAAAATAAAATAATAACAAACTTAATATATTTTAGGTATTGTATGCATCTCCTAATAACCTTCTTAACTTGTAATAAATCTTCAATTCCTGATTATATATTTTTTTCATTTTCATCCTTCTCTTCTTTCTGAAACTTTTCGTTCCTTTATTGGATCGGCTTCCTTAGCAAGATGTGATGGTGAAGGCGAGTTCTTCAATGACTGTGGTTCGCCTTGTGGTGAACCTTCATGTGACGAGAGAGACAGAGGAAAAGGAGTCTGCATTAAGAGTTGTCAACCTGGATGCTTCTGTGACAGCGCCAATGGATTCATCCGCGATGAGAACAATCGATGTATTCAAGAAAATGAATGTCCACCACGTAAGTAATTCATTGTGTACCGATAATAATATATGCCTGCTCGAACATTAGCTCACATATATTGGGTTTATTACTGATAATTATGATACTGATACGTCAAGGCTTACGCGCTAGGCGCGGGCGGGGAAAAACTGAATTCAGACAAGGATTAAGAGTCAAGAATGGTACAACGAATTGTCTTCTTTCCCTAATAATTTAATGAAACGTCAAAGCTTCCGCGCTTCGCTTGGTAGGAGGGCAACTGAATTCAGACAAGGATTAAGAGTCGAGAATGGTACAACTAATCGTCTACTTTCTCTAATAATTTAATGAAAAGTCAAAACTTCTGCGCTTTGCGCGGAAGGGGAAGGGGGGGGGGGGGGGTGGAGGACACTCAATTCAGACAAGGATTTAGAGTCGAGAACGGTTCAACGAATCGTCTTCTTTCTCTAATATTTTAATGAAACGTCAAAGCTTCCGCGCTTCGTGCGGAAGGGGGGAAAACTGAATTTAAACAAGGATTAAGAGACGAGAATGGTACAACGAATCGTCTTCTTTCTCTAATAATTTAATGGAGCGTCAAGGCTTACACGCTACGCGCGGGCGGGGGAAAACTGAATATAGACAAGGATTAAGAGACGAGAATGGTACAAAGAATCCTACACAACGTGTACAGACATTGATTAACCAACGGGCTTAATTTTCTTTTAGATCATCATTGCCCTGATGGTATGACCTTTAACGAGTGCGGCTCAGGTTGTGGTCCGTCCAGCTGTGATAACCTTTCCAATGATATCTGTCCTCTGTTCTGTTTTGCTGGGTGCTTCTGTCCAGAAGGACTAGTCAAGAAATGCAATAATATTAATGATAACTCTGTTTTTCAAAGGAGAATCCCCCCCCACGATTCCTCTCGGCTGAGAGAGTAGCAAACTAACCCGGCCTTTCTAGGGTTAAACTTTTACAATTCCCCTTAGATCAGATATAGACCCAAAAGTTCTAAACAAGCCTCATTTGCCTCAGTACTGTATACAATCATGTGCCATTGCTGTAAACTTTAGGAATAGATTGTCATCTCCGAACATTTTCACAAATGCCATCGTCTTCCAATCAATCCATTTGAGTGGCAATGTTTACTGGTTTAAGCAGCTTATCGCCGAGAAACAGTGCCACTTTCCCCACTGAAATACCTTCATGCATTCCTTTGGACTGGCTTAAAACTAAGGTAAGGAATCCGGTCGAAAGATATTTAGCGTCGAGCTTCCAACTTGTCAACAATGACCCAAAGCCTATTTCAAGTTCAATCTATTATGTCGGAGTGTTGTACCGCATGTCTTCTTTAACTTGTCCTGCTTCGATTTCCTACAAGAAACAATTTCTGCAACCCTGGCCTCAACACTCTACATCAGCCCCTTTCCCTAAACATATAGGCCTACGTACTCTCACGAAAACCAAACCCAGAGCAATCGTCGCAGGAGAAAATGTCAGGTTAACGTATCGGAGTTGAAATTCAAACATAAGGCCTAAACAAAATAAAGATGTTGTATTGCCCTTTAGGTGCCAGATCATGGGTCGATTGGTCGGATTTTAAAAATTTTGTTTACTTTTTTTTCCAACTCAAAACAGCGATCGTCGCCCCAAAAACCCAAAACCGGGAACGTTGTCCAAATCTTGCTGGTTTCTAGCTGGTGCAGTGCATGGTGTTTACCCGTACACGAGGCCGGGGTCTACTTGTTTACGCTAGCAGGATTTCGAAACTAGGGCAGAAGACAAGTGAAAATATGGGAATATTTGATGATTTTATTCATTTGTATGCAATTTAAACAAACAAAATACATAGCTTTTGTATTCACTAATCATTTTTGTAATGATTAAAAAAATAATACTTTATTGAAAAGCCGACCTGAGATTTTTGGGTCGGACGCAAAGGGCAATACAACATTTTTTTTAAACGCCAAAGTGTACAGACATTGGTTAACCATCGGGCTTTATTTTAATGTAGATCATCATTGTCCGCCCATTGCTGTTGTTGTTGTTGTTTTTACCAATATTTTTTTATTTGGCTTCATTTTTTTTAGATGATTGCGATGACGTTATCGTGAATTGTCTCGTAAACCCCTGTGATTATTCCGTGTGTTCCGCTAACCCTGATGCTGAGTGCCGGTAAGCATACACTGTTTCGCATTAAAGTATGTTCTGTATTAATTTTAGATATCACGCAGTTAACTGCCAATGTATGATGTATAGTGATTTCAACTTTCAAATTGCATAACTTTCTCCTTTTTTTTCGCTGTCATTCGGACTAAAACCAGTCTGCTTCTGTAATTCTTCTGCTTTAATCTAAACATGATTTTAAGAACTGTTTTCATTAAGATTTTATTTTCCTTTAAAGGTATAGACTAGTTTTGGAAACGCCCCCCCTCTCAAAAAATGAAATCGAAGCTCTTATTACCAATCATGTGAAAGAATATGTTTTGACTAATACGTGATGATACATAATATTTGCCGGGAAACCGTCTACTAATTGACATATCGTCGGCCTCAAGCCAAAAAGGCCTTAACCTGATTTTGGGGTTATTGAGTTATTAACATCACCTTTTAAATTTCAACATTCTCTTTAAAATGATGTGCTTCATTTCAAATACGATTTATTAATGAAGATAATTATGAATTTCAAAAGGCCCTTAACGCGTATCTCATCTTCTTCCGTTACGCCAAAAGGGCCTTAACCACACGGCAATTTTTTTTTTTTTTTTTATCAATGACAGATTATTTCGTAATTTCCATTTAATTCAATAAATATCAGTAGAAATACCATTACAAAACATGCTTCGTCTACAATAGTGTAACGGCCCTCCATCTTAGAACGGGTCTGGATGCTGGAGGGCTGGCCTGTCCCTTGCCTCTATCACCGTCATCTGACAAAGAGTTTGCCATCCTGACTAATGCGAGCGGTTTATATTTGGCTAGTAGTTTAGAGGCCCGGACGTGGCCCCGTTTTCCCAAAGTATATGGGTGTGGAGATGAGAGGTGTTTTGGATAGCTGGATGTGTATTCTCTATGAGAGGGTTATATTACGTCAGTCTATGGAGACTCAACTAATTACACGTTATGAAACGATGGATTGTTTAACTGTATACTTTAATAATACAAACATAAGTCAACATCTCCAACACGTTATCATAGTTAACACCGACACCAATAACCTGGATTAATATCTGAAGTAGTAAAAAGCAGGGATTTCCTTTTGTAGGAACTCTATTTCTCGTTTCCAATCCTTTTCCTTATTTTAGCTAAGTTGGAGAGTTCGCTATCTAACTACGACGAGAGTCAGCGTAGAAGTGACGAAATCACCGTATAACACCGCTATTTATGGTCTCCGAGAGCTGCTTTACGCATGGTGCGTCCGTAATCGCGCTCTGAACTCTTACGCCCCAAAAGCTTACTACGCCCTCTACGTTTTCTGCAATATAACTAACTGTAACGGACTGGTCCATTACAACAGACAAAATGTACTTACAATAATCACTGAACGTATACATGTATGTCATGAATTTAGATCATGAATTCTGAGTGAGATTTAAGTTAGATGTGGATGCATGAAATGCGACCGACTCATTGGAATACGTAGATGTCAACGTATGGGACTGTAATGAAAATAAACAACGAAAAAGGTGTCCTAAATGTACGATCTCTAAAAATAACTTAACCGAAAGCTGCATTATATTAATAAAAATATTCAGATATCAAAAATAATATTTCTAACATTTTGATTAATCAGTTTTATCAGCTTTCGTGATCCAGTAGCCGTAGCAGGGACTTTCTGGCAAACCAAAGAAGTGCGCTAACTAAGCGCGCGTACGGTAACGGCAGGTTAAGGCCCGTTTGGCATAACGCCGCGTAGGTTACTGCCCTTTCGGCATAATGCCGCGTAGGTTACGGCCCTTCTGGCATAAATACGCTACATTAAAGCCCTATTCCCAAAAGCCCCTAACGTATTTTTTGCACATAGCATGAAAACTTCTGAATATTTTAAAACAAGTTTAACACATTTCATGTAAAACTTAATAACTTAAAGACCGTCAATACTACTGGGCCAGAAGGGATTAGACCACCAAGCCAGGTCATTGACAGGTGGCTTTCCCCATCAACTCAGCTCTCAACTAACATAAGCAAAAGAGGATCATGGGGGACCAACAGGCACTGATTGGGGAAGTTTTCTATATAGAGGGAGCAAGTAGCTAAAAGTAGGACAGTGGGGCTTTAACATATTTATCGAAATTGACTTCAAAAACAACAAAAAACGACCACAAATTTTTGATTATTAGAGAGGTCAAAACTTTAAACGCGATTATCTCGGAATGGTCAAAAGCAGTTAAGGCTCCTTTGGTATAAGGCCGACGATACTTGGTAAATTATTATATCTATCCGGACCGGATAGAAAGCGCGCACGTGTCGCGTAGTCCACTATAGATCTTTTTACCAAGACTGGTCCAAATTTCTTATCATTTTGATGATTCTAGAACCTTGCAGTTATATGGTAGATGATCAACCTTTTATGATCGATTTCACAACGTTTCTTTCACAATACAATGGCATGACCAGAACCGGGCTTTACCTTTAAATTTGCTTCCCATTTTACAGATCAAACTACTGCGGCGGATGTAACGCTGATTTTTACGTTGATGACGTCCAAGTGAACTGTTCTGCATGCCCCGAGGGTATGGCCTTTAACGAGTGCGGCTCAGGTTGTGGTCCGTCCAGCTGTGATAACCTTTACAATGATATCTGTCCTCTGTTCTGTTTTGTTGGGTGCTTCTGTCTAGAAGGACTGGTCAAGGATCGAGATGGCGGAGACCACTGCATACCCTTGGATCAGTGCCAAGGTATGGATGCAAAATATTCATGATTTTGTTCTTGTGAAAATCCTATGTTTATTATTTGTCATTATTTGTATTAATGATAACGGAGTTTTCCAAAAGAGTACCGCTCCTCTCCCCCCCACCCCCCCCCCCATCCTCCCCCTCGGCTGAGAGAGTACCATACTAACCCGGCCTTTTTAGGGTTAAACTGTTACAATTCTCCTTAGATCAGATATAGACCAGAAAGTTTTAAACAAGCCTCATTTGCCCTTCCAACCACTCCATTTGTGTGGCAATGTTAACTGGTTTAAGCAGCTTATTGCGGAGAAACCAGATCAGATCTTTTTCTTTTTACTGGCTTTAAACTAAGGTAAGGAATCCGGTCGAAAGATATTTAACGTCGCACTTCTAAGTAGTCAACAATAACCCAAAGCTACATAATTATGTCGGAGTGTTGTACAGCATGTTTTCCTAAACTTGTCCTGCGTCAATTTCCTACAAGAAACTATTTCTGCAACCTTGGCCCCAACACTCTACATCAGCCCCTTTCCCTAAAACATATAGGCCTACCTCTAACGAAAACCAAACCCAGAGCAATTGTCGTTAACGTATCAGAGTTGGATAAAACAAAAAGAAAATCCTTTTTTTTTTAATTCCACCTCAAAACGGCGACTGTCGCCCAAAATACTCAAAACCGGGAACGTTGCCCAAATCTTGCTGATTTCTTGCTGGTGCAGTGCATGGTGTATACTCGTAAACGAGGCCGGGTCTACCTGTTTACGCTGGCAGGATTTCGGAACTAGGGAAGAAGACGATAATTTGAATAATAATAATTTGAATAATTTGATGATTTTATCCATTTGTATGCATTTTAAACAAACAAAAAACAAAGTTTTATATTCAGTAAATATTTTTTGTAATGGTTTAAAAAAAAAGGTATTGAAAAGCCGACCGTACATTTTACGATTTTGGGGACGGTTGCAAAGGGCAGTACAACCGTCTTCTTTCTCTAATAGGTTATGAAACGTCAAAGGTTCCGCGCTTCGCGCGGGAGGGGAAAACTAAATTAAAAAAAGGATTCAGAGTCGAGAATGGTACAATGAATCGTCTTCTTTCTCACATAATTTAATGAAGCGTCAAAAGCTTCCACAACGAATCGTCTTCTTCCTCTAATAATTTCATTAAACTATATGAAAGATCAAAGCTTCCGCGCTTTGCGCGGGAGGGGGGGGGGAACTGAATTAAGACAAGGAATAAGAGTCGAGATCTCGTTCTATAATAATAATTAATTAAAGGTCAAAGCTTCCGCTAACTAGCCGAGTTGTGAAACAAAAAAAACAAAAAAACAAAAAAACAAAAAAATCACTCTTTGGGGCAAAAGGCTTCCGCCCCCCCTCCCCCGATGAAAATGTCAAAAATTGTACCAGTATGGTGCTTCTAATATGACCTTGTCAGTATTGGTATGTTGAATTGAAAAAACGGTCTGCGCAATCCTGCGCGGGCTAAATCCTGGATGCGCGCCTGCATTACCGTTATGAAGAGTCATTATTCTTCATATATTTACATTTATTTATGCTTTGTCTATTCTTTAAATCTTGTTCACCCCATAACATCCGATTAATCCTACACCATAAACCATCTACTTTCAAACCTCTCTTTGTTTTTTCCTTGGGTGGCGTTAATAGACAGTTTTGACTGTATTTTGATGCGAATGATGCGAATGAACTTATTGAAGAAAAAAATATGAAGAAACCTTATAATGACGTTTTGTTCCCTTTTTGTAGTTTCTGGCCAATGTATCAACGAAGGAGAAGTGTATATGGTATGCAGTTCTCGTTGCGGAGAAGCAACATGTGCGGGCGTTCCACAAGTTCGCTGTGCAAATCTGTGCCTATCACTGTGTCTCTGTGACAACGATAACGGTTACGTCAGAGGACCAAACGGCGACTGTATCCTTCTAAGCAACTGTCCACGTAATCACTCTTTTAATATTTTATATTATAATCTTGTTTAGATCAATTAGGTCAATGATTTATGATTACAGTGGAACCTCGTTATAAAGAACACTGGTATAAGAAACTTATAAAACAAGGTAATTTCCCCGGTTCCAATGAGTTTTTTTATAACTAGGTTCCACTGCACTCAGTATATCATATAGCACAACAAAATCTAGATAAAAATGATAATAGTGGATATATTTAAAGCCCATATATCTACAACGCCGACATGTAAGGTGCTCAAGGCGCTCCATAATAACCCCCGCTCTGAGTGAAAAGTGGCAAATATAGATTTATGTCTCGCCAAATGACAGTAGTGCCGCGTCAGGAGTCGAACCGCTAACCCTGTGATCGTCAGTCTGACGATGTATCCACTAGACTACATTAACTATTTTTTTCTTTTGAATCACACTCGGGAAAGCACTAAGAAATACCCTCTGTAAATGTATGACTCCCTCTTTGCTCATCTTCTGGTGTTGAGTGTATATAACTTTTAGCAAAATCCCCCGATTCCTGCTATCTTAAATACTGTTGATGTTATGGATATTCTTCGATTTGTTTTCCTCATTCCGATTACATGTAACTATTCGCAAATATAGTATCCAGACTATCTAATGTAGAAAACAAACAAAAACAAGTCAAAAACAACAAATTAATTTTAAAAAAATATAACAATTCAAAACAAGCTACCGCAATATACATATTTCATATTCACTTTGTGTTAGATAGACGGTGCGTATTTTCGTCATTGTTTGTTTAGGTTAAAGCCCAACTGCACTACTTATAGCTACTTGCGCCCTCTATATAGCAAACAATGCCTTAGCGGTGACCGTTGGTCCCCCATGGTCCCCTTTTTCTTATGTTAATTGAGAGCTGATTTGAGGAGAAAACCACTGTAAATGACCTTGCAGGGAGGTCTAATCCCTCCTGGCAAATCTAGTGCAGATAGGCTTTAAAAAAATCCTTTATAACCTTACTAATGATAGTGAGTCGAATATCGAATTTTAACCGTGGACCCCTATAATAAACAGCACTTGTGGTAAATAAAAAACTCAGTAAATTCTAGGTATTGTATGCATCTCCAATTAACCTTCTTGACTTTAAGTACATCTTCAATTCCTGATTATATATTTTTTTCATTTTCATCCTTCTCTTCTTTCTGAAACTTTTCGTTCCTTTATTGGATCGGCTTCTTTAGCAAGGTGTGATGGTGAAGGCGAGTTCTTCAATGCATGTGGCTCGCCTTGTGGTGAGCCTTCATGTGACGAGAGAGACAGAGGAAAAGGAGTCTGCATTAAGAGTTGTCAACCTGGATGCTTCTGTGACAGCGCCAATGGATTCATCCGCGATGAGAACAATCGATGTATTCAAGAAAACGAATGTCCACCACGTAAGTAGTTTATTGTGTACCGATAATAATATATGCCTGCTCGAACATTAGCTCACATTTATTGGGTTTATTACTGTTATGAAGAGTAACTATTCTTCATATATTTACATTCATTTATAATCTTTGTATTCTTTCTAAGGTGCGTTTCTTGTCATTTTTTAAAAGGATTAATAGACAACTTTGACTCTATTTTCGAAAGATGCGAATGAACTTTTTTGTTATGACGAAACCTTGTTTTACCATTTCCTTCCCTTACTGTAGTTTTTGAGATTCATGAGGTCGCAGTGCAAAAAATTGTATCTTATAAAGAGGAAAAAACTATCTGAATGGGATTTTAAGCACAATCTGATCATGAAAGCCTAAGAAGATCTTTAAAAAGAAACATAATTATATCCACTTTAAATGCGAGCGAGCGTAGCGAGCAAGCCTTGGATGATATTCAAGAAAAAGTTGCTCTTACTCGCTTCAAACTAGGAACACATTTTATGGGGAAAAGAAAAGGGGGCTCTTAGTCAAAGGGAAAAAGACGCTTATTTGAGAAAGAGCACATCTCAAAGTATAAGGGGAAATAATACCAGATGTGAAGATGGAGCACTCCTCGCACTTAATAAGGCGCACTCACCAGATATGAAAAGAGCACTTATCACAACGAAAAAAAGGACAATTATCAGAATGAAAATGGCACTAGTTAGAAAGGATAAGGGGCACGTGTCTATATAAAAGGGAAAATTATCAGATATGAAACGGGAAACTTAATTACAGAGATAAAGGGGGCTTTTCTCAAAATTGAATAAGGGCACTCATCGGAGATGAAACGGGGCACTTATAAGAATGAAATGAGGGCATACAAAGGAAAAGAGCCACTTGTCAAAATATAAGGGACACCTCTGAAATACGGAAAGAGGCATTTATATGAGGTGAAGGGGCACTTATTACAAAGGAAAATGGTCACTTGTCGAAGGAAAATGGGCATCTATGAGCATCTATAAAAACCGGGGAAGAGGGTATATCTATTAGCATTCCCGTTTCCTGTACACCCATTGCAAGTTGAATTGATTTTCTCCTTGGGCTTCAATGAGAATTGCACGTATTAAATCATTGATCGTTATCACTGTTTTGTTGTTATCATAATCAATTAACTATTTTGTATCCAATAAATGTAATTGTGACTCACACTCGGGTAAGAACTAAGAAATAGCCTTTGTAAATATATGACTCCCTCTTTGCTCATCTTCTGGTGTTGCAAAATCCCCCAATTTTTGTTAACTTAAAACTGTTGATATTATGGATATTCTTCAATTTGTTTTCCTCATTCCGATTACATGCAATTAGTTATTCGCAAATATAGTATCCAGGCTATCTAGTGTAGAAAAAAAAGAAAAGAAGTAAAAACAGCAAATTAATAAAAAATATAACAATTCAAAACAAGCTACCGCAAAATACATATATCACATTCACTTTATGTTAGATAGAATGTGCGTATTTTCGTCATTGTTTGTTTAGGTTAAAGCCCAACTGCACTTCTTATAGCTACTTGCGCCCTCTCTATAGCAAACAATGCCTAAGCGGTGACCGTTGGTCCCCCATGGTCCCCTTTTTCTTATGTTAATTGAGAGCTGATTTGATGAGAAAACCACCTGTAAATGACCATGCAGGGAGGTCTAATCCCTCCACGCAAATCTAGTGCAGATAGGTTTTAAACAAATCCTTTATAACCTTACTAATGATAGTGAGTCGAATATCGAATTTTAACCGTGGACCCCTATAATAAACAGCACTTGTGGTAAATAAAACAACTCAGTAAATTCTAGGTATTGTATGCATCTCCAATTAACCTTCTTGACTTTATACATCTTCAATTCCTGATTATATATTTTTTTCATTTTCATCCTTCTCTTCTTTCTGAAACTTTTCGTTCCTTTATTGGATCGGCTTCTTTAGCAAGGTGTGATGGTGAAGGCGAGTTCTTCAATGACTGTGGTTCGCCTTGTGGTGAACCTTCATGTGACGAGAGAGACAGAGGAAAAGGAGTCTGCATTAAGAGGTGTGAACCTGGATGCTTCTGTGACAGCGCCAATGGATTCATCCGCGATGAGAACAATCGATGTATTCAAGAAAATGAATGTCCACCACGTAAGTAGTTCATTGTGTACCGATAATAATATATGCCTGCTCGAACTTCAGCTCACATTTATTGGGTTTATTACTTTTATGAAGAGTAACCATTTTTCATATATTTACATTTATTAATGCTTTGTGTATTCCTCAAATTTTTTTCACCCCATAGCATCTGATTCATCCTACACCATGAACACATACAGTAAAACATGCCTTTATTGTCTCCCTCTACTGGGAAATAGGGATTTTTATGTGTGTGTCACAGTGTGTGTGTGTGTATTTGGGTATTTACAGACGTGTATCAATCAGATATGATTATTTACGTCTGGGGACTGACTTTTAACGTCACCATCCGAAAGACGTGACTCAGTTTTGAACCTGCGTCCTCGGCTGAAGTCAGTTTGTAACTTCCACTGTTAGCTGGATTACAGGCGCACGCCACAACGCCTAGTTGTGGACTTTTAGGGACTTTTATATTGTGTGACGTCCTTTTAAGGCAATGTTACGTCACACGTAGCAAACCACTATGTCGACGTGCAAATCTAAAAGTCCCTTGTGTTGAAAAACTTCGCTGGAGAGGCAACTTGTCTACAGTTGTCTCGTTTTGTTTTTCTTAGGTGGCGTTAATAGATAGCTTTGACTGTATTCTCGGTGGATGTGAATATTATTGATTCAAACAAAACGACGAAACCTTGGAATGCTGTTTTCCTCCCTTATTGTAGTTTCTGGCCAATGTATCAACGAAGGAGAAGTGTATAGGGTATGCAGTTCTCATTGCGGAGAAGCAACATGTGCGGGCGTTCCACAAGTTCGCTGTGCGAATCTGTGCCTATCACTGTGTCTCTGCGACAACGATAACGGTTACGTCAGAGGACCAAACGGTGACTGTATCCTTCTAAGCAACTGTCCACGTAATCACTCTTTTAATATTTTATATTATAAAATTGTTTAAATCAATTAGGGCAATGATTTATGATTACAGTGGAACCTCGTTATAAAGAACACTGGTATAAGAAACTTATAGAACAAGGTAATTTCCCTAGTTCCAAGGAGTTTGTTATAACCAGGTTCCACTTTAATTTAACATAACTAATAATAATTATTATTATTAAAATAAGAAATTTAAAAAACAAGGTAATTTCCCTGGTTCCAAGGAGTTTGTTGTAACCAGGTTCCACTTTAATTTAATATAACTAATAATTATTATCATTATTAAAATAAGAAAGTTATAAAACAAGGTAATTTCCCTGGTTCCAAAGGGTTTGTTATAATCAGGTTCCACTTTAATTTAACATAACAATATTTAGATGAAAATAACGATAGATATATATTGACTGCTTTGAGAGGTCTGGCTGTCCAGGCGCACATCGGGGTCATGGGAGGATGTGCACGTCCCCGAGAACCAACGACTAAGCCTCGAATATTAAAGCAGTCGATATGTTTGTTACATACCGAATCGACACAAAAATCTACCAAGAATTCTTATTTTATCCTTTTCTTGATTAAAGATTGGTTAAAACATTAGGGAAAATCTGGGAACTGTCTGTTAATCTTCGCTGGAAAGATGATTGAATCATTTGGGAATCGCAGACAAAGAGCACTGTATGGGGGTGTCCGCGCTCACACAAAGAAAATGTTAACACGTAAACCAATGGGGATCTCATCAAAGTCTACTATTTTCCCGTACCCAGAATCTTTAGCGAATCTCACTCATGAACAATTGACCGTCACTGGCGTTGTTTGTTTCTTTATGGGAATGGCTAAAATCACGACTCAAATGTCGACCAATCAGATGGCTAGATTTCTAAAGAGGGGTATATAATATTTAATATTTGCATAGCGCATATATCCACCACGCCACCTCGTTAGGTCCTCAAGGCGCTTCTATATTATTACTCCGGCTCTGCTAGGCTGCCGAATCAGTGCTCACACATTCAAGGATTTCCTTCATGCCGGTACCCATTTAACAACTGAGTGGAAAGTGGAAAATGTAGATTTATGTCTTGCCAAAGGACATTAGTGCAGCGTCGGGAGTCGAACCGTGAACCCTGTGATCGTCAGTCTGACGATGTATCCACTAGACTACAACACCATTATTTTACTACTTCTAATACTATATCTTGAACTACTACTACTACCACTTACCACGATAACCACCACCATCACCACCACTGCTACTACACATTACTACTATTTATACTACTACTACTACACAGCTACCACAATTAGTATAGTCGGTGGCAGGCAGGCACAAATCCTTGTTTGGGGTGTCGGTCCATTATGATGTCCCGCATTTAGAGGTATACTCACAAGGACAATTTTTTTAATGGTGTAGACGAATATGTTAATCTCTATCCCGTGATATGTCACTGTCCATTCAGTCATGGTCATGCCACATGCCACTTTAACCTGTAATTTCTGGATGTGTTTTTTGTTTGTCTTTCCAGAGGCAGAGAACTGCAAACAAGACGAGACCTATTCTGTATTTCGCCATCCGTGTGACTACGAGGAGTCCCAGTGTCCTGGTTATCCGAAACCACCCTATCGCCCCGGCGGACCACCAATCGCTGGGTGTTTCTGCAATAAAGGATTGTTACGTCACAATGGTCAGTGTATTTCACCTGGTGATTGCCCGTCCTGTGATGTGGTCAATTGCTTTGTGGATCCATGTCTGTTGGCGACTTGCGGAGCCTCTCCTAATGCTCGATGCATGTAAGTCATAGCCTTATAGGTTCTAGGATCGACACCCACCCCTGGACATCACCCCCCCGGATAACCACCCCCAGTCAACTACCCCTTAGGACAGCTGCCCCCAGTGGCGGATCCAGGGGGGGGGGGGGCCCGGGGGGCCCGGGCCCCCCCCCCTTGAGAAAAAAATCATGTAAAATCACGCGATTTTTACCTTTTTGGGGGGTTGGGCCCCCCCCCTGGCGCTCAAGGGGGGGGGTGCAAATTTTAAAATTTTCGAGGACCAAAAAAAAAAAATGTGCTCACTACCCCCCCCCCCCCCCCCCCCCCCCCACTGAGCGACTTTTCGGCTGGCTGAGTCGTTGCGATTTTTTTTTAGACTCCAAAAAAAAAAAAAAAAAGTGTCCGCTTACCCCCCCCCCCCCCCCCCCCCCCCCCCCCCCCCCCCCCCCCCCCCACTGAGCGACTTTTCGGCCGGCGCGATTTTCAAATTTTCGGGAGCAAAAAAAAAAAAAAGTTGGGCCCCCTCCCCTAAGAAATCCTGGATCCGCGCCTGGCTGCCCCCTAGGGCAACCACCCTCTAGGAGGCTGTTCACACCGGCAGAGATAGCGCGCGCTAGACCGCGCTATCTCTGCGGTTTGGAAGGTACAACGTCGTTTCGGTCCGCCCAACAGCGAGCCACGGCGAGCCAAAACGGCGTGCCACTGGAGCACCTCTTGGGGGTGGTCCACGAGAGATAGCGCGGTCTAGCGCGCGCTAGAAAAAAGGGGGTGCTACGATAGACCGCGCTATCTCATTGCGGTGTGAACAGCCTCTAGGACGACTACCCCCAGGGGGTAGTTGACTGGGGTGGTTATCCGGGAATGGCTATCCAGGGAGTAGGTGTCCAGATACGAGCCTTATATCCTGTAGAACTCGCTAGGATAGGGTCGAGCACATGGAGGAGGTGTGTCTACATAGTGCGAATTGCTTGAAACAAATGAGGGGGGGGGGGGGTGGGCAAATTTAGGGCTACTGATAAGTTTATACATAGAAGATTCTCTCTTATTTAAGTGATCATGGATTTCACCTTTTAAGAAGATGAACAAAGAACAGGAAGGAGAAGGAGGAGAAGAAGAAGGATAAGAAGAAGAAGGAGGAGAAGAAGAAGAAGAAGAAGCAGAAGGAGAAGAAGAAGAAGAAGAGGGAGAAGAAGAAGAAGAAATAACCGAAAGAGCAAAAAGGGGTACAAACAACGCTTTAAATTACAGCCGTATGGCCTCATTAGGGACTTTTAGATTTGCATGTCGATAGCTTTGACTGCAACGTGTGACGTCATTTTAAGGCACTGCGCATGCGTTACGTCGTGTCAGTCGGCGATCGAGAATGCGTCAACCTTGATTTTCCTAAATCGAGTACATACATACATATTGATATTTATATAGCGCCTTTACATGCTCAAGGTACTAGTATGCCGCGTGCGCTTAAAATATACAGTTCCTCAGGTAGACAAAGGAACATCCCTTCCCTACTATTATGTAAAAATGTGTAGAATAGGTGTCACATGCATATTCACCTGTTCTACACATTTTTACATCATAGCAGTGAAGGAATGTTCTTTTGTTGAGGGTAGAATGAGGAGCTGTATATTTTGTCCTCTTTCTTTGTCCGTGGTGTTCATAGTGTTACTTCCTGCATGCATGTATATCGTCGAGTGCAATCTAAAAGATTTCTAATTGTAGTCAACATGGGCAGTTAAGTACGTTGACACGCATGATCAGTCGGCGTTCGTCGTGTTCTCGTCCACTCAATCTAAAAGTCCCTATTATATAGCAACCTAAAACATAAACAACGCAATCGTAATTCTCGCTGCGTGACTACCTCATGACCAGCATTATTATACCTGCATTCTCAACCTCCTCTCCTCTAATCAATAATACATCCGAATGTTAGCTACTTTATTATATTTTCCCATTACAGGTCCAACTACTGCGGAGGATGCAATTTCATCTTCTACGACTCTCAATGTCGTGAAGTCCAGTGTGACGGAAAGTCAACTTATTAAACAACCATTATATACCGTGGTATCAAGATCTACACGTTACGCGATGGTTTCTGAATCCTGTCATTCCCCTCTACTCCACTGTGTGACAGGAACTAACCGGTTCGCGTTGGCAATGGTTTACGGGATCGGAGGTTTTTGGTTAAACAAAGATATTAACTAAACATAATGTCTGTATAATGATTGTAACTGCC
Source organism: Strongylocentrotus droebachiensis (assembly GCA_035222895.1). Classification (NCBI taxonomy): domain Eukaryota; kingdom Metazoa; phylum Echinodermata; class Echinoidea; order Camarodonta; family Strongylocentrotidae; genus Strongylocentrotus; species Strongylocentrotus droebachiensis. The sequence goes on along the minus strand of JAVYIG010002265.1, from coordinate 194,776 downwards.
TGTATTTTTGTTGTTTATAAATTAAATTTAGTTGATCTTTTAGGCGTGATAAACACGAGTTCACGTAAAACACTATGAAAAAAGACATCATGATACTTCCAAAGCACTTATTTAGATATAAATGTCATTGAAACATTCAATTTTCATTATTTCCACTTTCATCGTTGCTATCATAAGTAAACATTTTCAAACGAATTTTCTGTTGCCATTTATGAATGAATAATTTGTGGTCGTTGGGCAAACATATTGCTCTATTGTCTTCATTTCAATTACAAACTAACGAAATCATCACTCCTTTTTAAACAGTTTAAGAAGTATCTATATCCTGCACTTTGAAAAGAATGAAATTAAATGACATCAGTCGCACGGTAGGCCTAAATCTACATGCTTTTGTTTTGAATTTTTACTATGTACCTCTAGCTCTTCAGAAAAAAATAAATAGTAGAGCCGGGAAAAGGGACATAATATACAATGAAAGATAATGGAGGGAGATGGAGAAAAACAGTGTGAGAGAACTAAAGAGGAGTATCTCGGAGTAAGTGTGTGTGTGTGTGTGTGTGTGTGAGAGAGAGAGAGAGAGAGAGAGAGAAAGAAAGAGAGAGGAAGAGAGAGAGAGAAAGTAAGAAAGAAAGAAAGAAAGAAAAGGTGAAAAGAAAGGAGTAGATTGACAGACGGGCAGAGAAAGACAAAATAAGACAAAATAGGTAAAGAGAGAGAGAGATAGAGAGAGAGAAAGAACAAAACAAAAAGGGGTGGGGTGATTGCTTTCCAACGCGCCTTTAAACTGATAACATTCACATTGCACATCAGGAACTACTATACAGCTCAACTATTCACGATTACAAATACACAAACGACTAAATCATTAAGCTTCATTTTTATTCCATTTTAATGATCACTTTCAAGGGAACTCATTCGTATATTCTTGATAAAGCTGGGCATTATTTCATTTTTCATTAATCTTTGAGTACTGCTCTATAAGGTTTGGAATTAGGTTGATCGGTCAGGGGGGTGTTTCACAAAGATCCTAAGTTGAACTTATCTCTAAGTTGGACTTAAACATTATGGAAAGCCATTAGCATCTTTGAAAATATTTTGTAAAAGTTATTTTAAAAGGCATAAAATGTTGATTCAAATCATTCATATTTTCTATCATCAAGGAGATTTCATGTTCTGGATGTGGAATTTATAAAAAGTATAAAATACTTGAATTTCTGCTTTTGAATATATTTCATTTTAAGGCTCCAATGGCTGTCCATAATTTTTATGTCCCACTTAGTGTTAAGTTCTACTTAGGATCTTTGTGAAACACCCCCCTGGTATACAAAGGTTTATGATCAGGAATGGATCACTTGATCGATATACCCACCGAATCTAGGGGAAATATTACATAGACTGAAAATGTTCTTGAATTAGAAATAAGAAACAAAAATGGGAAAGCCCATCTTTGAAATTAGGAAGTTATCACAAAACTTATACAGTCAGGATTTTAATTCCAGGTACCCACCCTTATTTTATTTTACATTCCACCAAAATGTATTGGATTTTGTTTTACTTTGATGACGGAGCTTTCTCTTGCAATATTATTGTGTTGTTTTATATTCAGGTAATGCATCATATTCTGTAATTTTTTTTTACGTTAGACGTAATCAAGTTATTTATTGTCAAAGGTCTATGTCTGCTTCTGATTTAATTAGTGATTTAAACAAAATCTAAACCATGAATGCAATAATCAAAATCTAAACCATGAATGCAATAATCATTTTGGCACATTTCACACTTTCAAACAACAACCATTAACAACAAAAAATCAGGACGAAATTTATACAAAGTTTGTATGTTAGGATCATGTCTTTAACATAGAGAATATCATTTTTCCATTTTGTATTAGAACAATGATCTCATCAAAGGATTTTCCTTCGCATTAGATGGAGATAATTAAGAGAGAGAGAGAAAGAGAGAGAGAGAGAGAGAGAGAGAGAGAGAGAGAGAGTGAGAGTGAGTTGAGACGATTGAGAGATTACAATATTATTCTGCTAACCTAACTGAAAATGCAAATGGCGTTTGCGGACCCAAAATTAGTTTAGTCGAAGGAAAATAGGCATCTATTAGCTTCTATAAGAACCGGGGAATGCGGTATATCTTTTAGCATTCCCGTATCCTGTACACCCATTGCAAGTTGTATTGATTTTCTCCCTAGGCTTCAATGAGAATTGAACGTTAAAAAATATGAAAACACATTAACTTGATACTCTAATTAATTAAGCTTGCCTTATGGTATAAAAGCTGATTGATGTCATGTAGTTATACAACATAGCGATTAATAAAAGTGGGAAATATGCAATTAATACAGAAGTGTCTTCAGGTCAAGTCGTGCCGCGGTCAGTTTCCATCACTACACACCAGAAACCTTTCTCTTGTTTTGATCGACAGCTAAAGGTTTGTGGAAGGTTGAGTAACGCCAGGTGCAGGTTCATCCTCCGCGTAACCTTCATTAACAGCGCCCTCTATAGCCGCCGCTGCATCATCAGCTTCCTTGTCGGCGTCGCCTTCGGTTGTCACGGGAGCGAGCTCGTTGTCGATCGTCGAATAGCCATTTTCAATCACGACTTCAGTGGTGCTAGTCTGACTGGGTGCAGGCGAAGATCGCCTGGCTAGGATATCCTCCGGGTCAACCTAGACAGGAAATAAATGTGACGAATAATACAAAAAAGTGACAAGAAAAATCACCTCTATGCTTCCGGTTGTCATATTTCTTAATCTTTGTTTAATTATATAAAACGTATTAGTGGTAAGGTAAGGTCTATTCTCGTTTTTGTTTCCTGTTTTGTTTTGGCTCCTCCTTCTCCATCATTTTCGTGTTGTACTCTTATTTTTATTCTGCTGTCTTTCTATGATGTTTTCTATATATCTCCTACTTTGATATTCCCCTTCGAAGTCCGTTCAATACATTCTCTCTGCTTCGACGTTCTTCGTACACTATCGCGACCAGGGGGTGTTTTTACAAAGATCCTATTAAAGTCGAACTTAACTGTAAGTTGGACTTTAAAAAATTATGGAGAGCCATTTGTAGCATTAAAATAAAATATATTCAACTGTGAAAATTCAAATATTTTAGACTTTTTATAAATCCCACATCAAGACCATGAAAGCTTCTTGATAAAAGAAATCATGAATGATTTGAATCAACATTTTATGCCTTTTAAAACAACTTTTACAATTTTTTTTGTATAGATGCTAACGGCTTTCCATAATTGTTAAGTCCAACTTAGAGAAAATTCTAACTTATGATCTTTGTGAAACACCCCCAGGTGAGCATTCGAAAGAGGTAGTGGTCTTGATCCATAACTGCTCTTGGTTTCATACTCAGACGAAGCGTCTGAATCCTAAGGATAGCTTCTTGCATTTGGTCTGAGCCACAACTGAGGTCTTCTTTGACGACCACACTGCATTTGATGTCCACCACGATCACGACAGATTATGATAAGGCGTTTAATCACAGAACATCTTGCCCCTCTGTTGACATACATGGGAAAATCCACATGGAAAAAAACTTCTGCATACCCGTAGTACCTTGTCCCTCTATATTATGGTCTTTCATGGAACATGATTGTGGAACGTCAGATACACGTATTAGGAGCCAGAGCATATAACACTGAGCTCCTATAGGAAATATATTCATTCAGATGGTCATATCTCAGCCAATACTTAACATATTCAATTGGTTTTCGACGTTTGGACATTATTTTTGATGCTCCTTCGGAAAATGAAGATAAAAATTGAGAAATTCTAAAAATAGATTTTTATGACGTCACAGCTTCGGTACTCCATAGCCCCTCTCTTGTCTCGCTTGGACAGTCACAGCGATAAACCTATACCCATTATATTGAAACCCTACGGTATTATTTGGACAGTCGACTGGGAGAGACTATTTAGGCCTATCCCTGCTGTCTTACTTGGATGGACATTCTTGTCGAAAGGCGTAATTACCTTGTCCCTCACTAGTTGGACAGTCATACGGAAAGGCCGTTTGCTATACCTGGTAAGGTCTCGGCCTTAAGGCCTTTATTGTATTACCTGGACAGCCACGTGGCGAGGTGTTTGGACCCCTATAGACTTCTGAGATGGTCCTCCGTTCTTCTTGGTCTCATGTACCGGTTCCTGGTAGTCGTGCTCTACTGCCATCTTCTTCAAGGGGATCTCGTCTGCAACCGAGACTCCATTGGTGTTTGCGTAGTACTCCTTCTCAAGATTCGCCTCGAACTCTGCAGCCTTTTGCCTGTAAGGATGAAACATAATACAAAACATGAAGGGGAATAAGGTACCCGATAGGACATTAGGGACTTTTAGATTCTGCACGACGAGAACGTGGACTGCCCTTTTAAGGCAATTTTACGTCACTGCCGGTGCCTTAAAAGGACGTCACATTGCCTTAAAAGGGCAGTCCACGTTCTCGTCGTGCAGAATCTAAAAGTCCCTATTATTATGTCGCGGGTTATTAATTCCCTGTTCTGTGATTTCACAGTGAAGTCCATCTTATGGATTCACGAAAAAGGATTTTGTATAATCAGGAGCAAGCAAGCATTTCATCAAATAATCCATATACAACAAAGCCCATGATAAATGCATAAGCAGGCAGAAAAGCCCTATGACAATATTGCTGTCATTTATGGTATGATACTACAGGCAAGATAGGGAAATAATGTAGTGGGCTATTTTAAGTTCAAAATAGTATTCTTATCCATTGATAGAGTGTAATTCTTCGTATAGAGCTATTTCCCCCCGTAAAGTGCAGAAACGAATTTCTTGCAGACAGCCAACAGTTTCAAGACTTTCTTGTAGTGAGAGCAGTGAGAGTAAAAGCAAAGAACAAAATGAAACAAGTTCATATCGATAACTTCTTTGTTTAGTGAGTGGCAATTACACTCAACCAGAACTGCTTTTTAGAAATTGTGCTTAATATTGTGATGCTTGTGCTCAATTGCACCTTATGCTTGCAAACTTACTTTCGCCAATCACTGGTCAACACCATGGTGCAGTAGATGAAGATGAGTAGGCCCACATAGCCGATGATAGCTATAGCCCAAGCAGGAATAGCCAGTGGATAGGTTGACTCGGGCTCTATGGGAGTGACGACCCAATCCATACCCATGGCCTCATTGATATCCTTGTTGTTGATCTTGATCATGAGGTATAGCTCCTGTTTGCGGAGAGCTACCGGCATGTGAATCGAACGAGATGGGTTCAGGATGAAGAAGTTGAATCCCATTTCATTAGTAACGGTGTTACGAATACGCTCGACAATGATCACGTGCTCTGGCCTAATGGGGAAAACCGACAATAACAAAACATGGATCGATATCATGTTAGTGAAGAGAGAGATAAAGCATAGATGAAGAGAAAGATGAGAGAAAGAGAAAGATAATAGGAGAGAGAGAGAGAGAGAGAGAGAGAGGGGGGGGTGAGAGAGGGAGAGAGAGAGAGAGAGAGAGAGAGAGAACGAAACAGAGAAGGGACACACACAACCACATTCATGGAGTGTTGAAAAAAAAGGCTAGTTCTTAGACAATAAGGGAGTTTACAGATAGCACATGGTACAAATGACCCCAAATATCCACGGATCTTTTACACATGGAGAAGTTCCCCTGTGAGCATCTTAGAATAAAAACTGCCAAAGTCCTAGATGTGCTTCATGAATACCTTTTGTTCGACCTCTTGAAAAGAATACTTCCACCTGCGTATCATAGAATGTACCGTTGGTGCATAAATGAATAATGTTACATAACTTTCATGAGCGCATATCCAGTATTCATCTCTGTGGGTTTTACTATTTTGGTACAAATGACCTTTATCTGCCCATGCGCAGATTGTATCTGTAAACTTCAATCGTTTTAAGATAAACATGAAATTGAATGAATGAATGGATGGTTTTGCGCAATAGAACCCGTCTTCTGTACTCCTTAGAAATAAATTTGGCACACATCGAAAAATAGACTTTTTCCGCCCCGTTACTTTGGAAATTTCATTTTTAGATCTCATCTTTTGATCCCATCTTCCCAATTAAAAATATCAAAATCAATGCAATCGAGAAAATTGATCAAAATTGACGGAATATATCAGTGACTGGTCGTCCTCGTACTTTTGGATTCTTCATTTCAATAGTTTATGTTAGTCTGCTTTTCAATCTAGTATATAACTGAAGTGCATTCATAAGTTTTTATTTGGATTTTCTATTGCTTAGTTTTTACTTTAAAATTTACGAATTGGCCTCTTTTTGCCGGATCCCGCCTTGGTCCGATTGCACTAAAACGACTGTTATCCGTTTATTCTTTGTATAGGATCACCTTGAAAGACCAGGGGGGGGGGGGGGGGGTTCATAAAGCTGTTCGTAAAATTACGCATGACTTTATAAATGACTTGTATATGAAGTGCCAGATAGAATGCCCGAAGTTTTTCCTGATATTTCCAATAACCTCAATTAAATTATGGCAAAAAATATACTTTGCACTAAAATGTTTGTTATAATAAGATTATTAAACTACATCTGCACAGTTCAACTTTATTTGATGCAGTTAATAATGATTGAGCATCCCATTTGGCTTTTCATATACAAGTCGTTCGTAAAGTCATACGTAACTTTACGAACAGCTTTATGAAACAACCCCCAGGTACATTTCGCCCCCTCCCCGGAGATGCTGCCCATTTATTTATCAGTTACTGGATACGTCACGTTAATGTTATTATAATAATGTATAGAATTGACGCAATATACTTACAAAACTTCTAGATAAACATAATTGTTGGTCACGTTGGCGATCACCTCTTGGAAGCGTTCTGTTTCCACGCCATTTAAACTCTGAAAACATGAATTTTTGTGGGGGGTTGATTTATATGTTTCTTGCATCTGCAATAGATATATTCAATTATAACCAATTTTTCGTTCCTAACATATTTTTTTTTTTAGGTCTTTCTTGTGCCGTGACGGGGTAACTTTTAATGTTTAAAGGCTGCTTCAGATAAAAGAGGGTAAACCGCCGCAAAAAAAGAAATTTCCTGCGCTAGTTGACGGTGCTCTGAGGTATAAGATATACAGTATTGAGCGTATTTCTCTTGACGTCAACATTAAAGCCCCTCTGCACTATAGTTTGGCCAGGAGGGATTGGACTTCCCTGCATGGTCACAGACAGGTAGGTGGTTATCTCATCAAATCAGCTCTCAACTAACATAAGAAAAAGGGGACCATGGGGACCAATGGTCACCGATTGGGCATTATAGGCTTTAAAGAGGGCGCAAGTAGCTATATAAGTAGTGCAGTGGGGCTTTAATAATGGACGCGTCATAATTATCTGAAAGAGGCTTGAGGGTAAACAAGGGTGAACTAGTAAGCATTTGTTTCGAATTCCAGCGTTTGCCTCATAGTTTTGCTGAAATGAAATTTTAAGTGGATTTCTTCAATATTCGCTGTGTAAAAAAAGTATCCATGGTTTAAAACAAGGAAATGATGGTGTCGGTGAATTGGCAATTTAATCAATGAATTAGAAACTGAAACTTTTACATCGGAAAGTCTACTGGTTTCTTAATCTCACACATACACTCTAAAAACTGAAATGTTAAATCACCATTTAAAAGTGCCGAGGAGTGACCACTCTTTCAAAATGGTAGATTAACACTTTGAACGTGCTGGATCCAACACTATAAAGGTTGAATCTAGCGGGTTAAAAGAAACAATCTGACATTTTGAAAGAGTGGTCACTCCTCTGCCCTTTTAAATTGACATTTAACATTTCAGTTTTTAGAGTGTAGGCTTACACGGATATACCGATTGAATGAATTCCAGTCCATGCAGACCTAGGCAAATCTCTTGCCCGAGTAAAATTTACAATCATTAGATATTTTGTTATAAAATGTAATTCATAATGTATGATGTAGCAGAGGGAGAAAAAAGAAAGGGAGAGAGATAGAGAGAGAGAGAGAGGGAGGGAGAGAGAGAGAGAGAGAGACCACCTCGCTGACCAATGCAGGCTCATACGTCCAGAGGTTTTTAAATATTCTGAAATTCATGTAATTGCTTTACTTTAAGTCATATAGGCGGCCTTCGATGGTTAAAGTATCAACAAATGAAGAGAGTACTTACGTCCGTTTGGCCCTCAAATATCACAGATATGGCACCTTGTTTGATGAAGTCAGCGCACTGGAGACAGAGCAAGAAAGGTTTAAAAAAAAGGGGAAAAGGTTGTTTTTTAAAGGGGGGGACAAAGGTAAAGAAAAATTATTGATGACGAAACGTGATCCCAATCGCATAATGGTGTTTATCAAGCAAATGATGTTTCTTGCGAACGAATGCAACTGTTTCAGTTGATTTATCATAAAAGATCAACTTAAGACATGCAGATTTTCTTCAGGACTATTCTTTAACAGTAGCCACAATTGCTTTAAAAAAAAGATATGCGCTCGCGCGGGCGGGTTCTCATATAATACCCTTCCCTCTAATTATTCATAAAATAAAAGAGCTTAGTACCATTCAGACACGAGCCGATTGACGTAGTAATGCATCAGCAGAAAAACACTTTACTATCTTCCTCATCATTGTTCACCTATCTTATCCCCTCTATCAGCAAGTTATCCTTGTATCCCTCAATCTACCATCCGATCATTTTCTTCTATTTCATTGCTATTACCTAATTACTGTAATGAATTTATATGAATTATTAATGATCGTTGTAATGTGATATTAGTGCATTTATTATGTGTATTGGAATTGTAAATTCTACCGCGAATTAGCCCTTGGGTAGCGAAAGTGTTTTAGTACAATTAATATATTTTTGAATTCAAATTCAATTTAAATCCATGGGGCGTTCCCGTTATTAAACACGACAGCCTAAAAATAGCAAGGAAACCAGTCAGAGCATACGAGTAATTGAATTGAGTTTAACGCCTCTCTTGCCCCGATGAACCACTATGTTAAGTATAACATGTTCCGTCTCCAAGAGTCTGGGGTTCTCAAATGATAGTTTGCTGTTGACATGCGATACCATTCATACTAATTTAAAAGGTGCACATAGAGGGCGCAGAGAATGGTAAAAACTGAGTGGCAAATTTGAAAGAGCATAGAATTCATATGACATACTCGTCTTTGTTTGATCCAAATCGGTTCAGAAACGGCGGAAAGATCCATAAATATAACCATGCATTTCTAATATTAGTGGGGCCCTACAACTATTCGATAATTTTAAACCAGCAATTGAAAAAATGAAATAGCGCCTTATACGTTTTATTCCAGCCAATGCCAATGTTGGATTTTTGTTGGCTTTTTCGTGTTGGTTCAATATAAGACGCATAACCAGCCGACCCGTGTGCGTCGTCTTTTCTCGTACCACAGCCAGCCAATATTGAGTTCGCGAATGAAACCTGCGCATGCGTACATGGAATCCGGTAGGGTTGTTAATAGGGTGATAGTAATTATACAAATCAACCTTTCATCAACCGATCGTTAGCTCAATCGGTAAAGACAGCGTAATACTAACAGAACCTTGGAGTTGACTGGAGTGTTCGAATATCAGTTTATTCAGTTTTGTTGCCTTTATAAATAGTGAGGCAAAGCAATAAATAATCAAAGTATAATTGTTTGTGACCTCTTTGCAAGCTTTCGTAGCTTGTTATTATGTATGCAAATGAGTACATACGGAAATCTGGGCTCGCTGTGGTACGAACAAATAAGACGCGGCCCGGGTATTGTTATTATTAATTAATTAATTAATTAACGGTCACCGTGTTTTTTTGAGAATGGAGCTGAATTGGTATGATCGGATTTAATCTAAATTTCACACATTTTGGTGTCTAAAATTGCCTTCATAGCAATTTTAGGTCCTAAAAAGGCACTAGAAATGTCATAAATAAGCATAAAGCAATAATAGCATGTACTTTCAAGGCATTTGCGATCTTAAACAAGAACTCAACTATCCCTTTGATACAGTAATGTTCTAACACGCATAGAGACCGTGTTGATTTTATGCCCTACTAAAACAATGTACTGTTATCATAATTATTATTATTATAACAATGAAATACATGTATAATCTGGAAATCATAACCAATATTATTGAATCATGCAAATACCATGAAATCGTGAAGACTCTGTATACTCGTAAAATGACTGAAAGAATCGATGTTATTGTTAAAATACTATTTAATCATTAAGATAATATGGTATAGTGAAAATACAATAGATATTGTTATTCAGACATTATGGGCACCGTAAAGTTACAGTAACATAGTAAAACAGCATCACAAACATTGTTCCTTTTCTATGGACATCATCAGGCGCGGATCTACGGGGGGGGGGTTTAGGGGTTTAAACCCCCCCCCCTTGGGCGGCCCCCCCCCCCCAAAAAAAAAGGGAAAAAAAAAAAAAAAAAAAAAAAAAAAAAAGAAGGAAAAAAAGAAAGAAAAAAGAACGCACGCTGGAGAGAAACCCTTTCAAGTGCAAATATTGTGAGAAGATATTCAACTCATCTGGTAACTTAACCAAACACATGATAACTCTGGATATAACTGTGTATTAAACTGTTACTTGATTTAAAAAGACGTTATCATGCACTGCTTTTTATGGTCTCCATTGTGTTAATGGATGCCAGGAAAACATCACTTACGGGGTTCAAATAAACACCCCCCCCAAAAAAAATCGGCTCGCCGCTTCGCGGCTCGTGGACGATGCTCCGCATCGTCATTATTTTGGTCAACCCCCCCCCCCCCTTAGCAAAAAGCTAGATCCGCCCCTGATCATGAGGACACTATATCGACATTTTGAAGAAAGTATAGACAGAGTTTTGAAACTTAGAAGGAGGCGACAATGAAACTCACGTCTGTGTCCGAGATACCTGTAGAAGGGTCACATGTACCCTCGAGATCTGAAAGTGACAAAAGGAAATTGAAGAAAACAAAAATACATAGTAAGCAAAAAAAATGTACGTATTGTATATATCTGGATTATTAAAAATATTATACAGACTATTTGTTAATTGTTAATCGCAACTTATTTGCAATTGATATCAATCGCAACTATATACATATTGAAAGAACAGAGACGGAAAACCTGCCATTGATAGGATGACTAGTGATTGATTTGGATTAATCGCAACTCTTTACAGGACAGAGCCCTGGACCAGGCGCCGATCCGGGGGGGGGGGGGGGGGGGGGGGTTGTTAAGTAAAAAAAAAGAGGCGCTCACTATCGGCCGGCGCAATTTTCAAATGTTTGGGGTCAAAATATAGAAGAACAAAGTTTAGTGTTCACTACCCCCCCCCCTCCCCCTCCCCTCTGAGCGAAATATCGACCGGCACGATTTTCAAATTTCAGCAGACTAAATTTCAGATTGATTACAAATTTGGGCCTCCCCCAAAGAAATCCTAGATCCGCGTCTGCCCTGAACTACTCTTATCTCCCGATGCACCTAATGTTGACAGGGAGGTATTGGTAAGCAAACATTAGCCACATGTTTTATGTATTTTATTAGGGTTAGGGTTCCGGTCGGGGTTTAGTTTAAGGTTAGATATATAGTAGGCCTAGGGTTGACGTTAAGAAAGCGGCTAGTGTGGGAATTGACGTTGTTTTTGTTGGAGGAGCTAGTGAACAACAGAGAGTTAAAGTCCTATGCAGGCGCGGATCCAGGATTTCTTAGGGAGGGGGGCCCAACTTTTTTTTTTTTGCTCCCGAAAATTTGAAAATCGCGCAGGTCGAAAAGTCGCTCAGTGGGGAGGGGGGGGGGGGGGGGGGGTAAGCGGACACTTTTTTTTTTTTTTTTGGAGTCCAAAAAAAAATCGCAACGACTGAGCCAGCCGAAAAGTCGCTCAGTGGGGGGGGGGGGGGGGGGGGGGGTAGTGAGCACATTTTCCTCAAAAATTTTAAAATTTGAACCCCCCCCTTGAACGCCAGGGGGGGGGGGGGGCCCAACCCCCCCAAAAGGTAAAAATCGTGTGATTTTGCATGATTTTTTTCTCAAGGGGGTGGGGGGGGGGGGGGCGGGCCCCCCGGCCCCCCCTGGATCCGCCACTGGTCCTATGGGTCACTAGTCTTGTCGTAGGGCACTTGTTCTTGGGGTTGCGGTCTGGGGGATATTGCCCACAAAGTCCAGGGATAGTTGGCTGGATAGGCTATATTAGATAAAACATAAAAGGGGAAAAGTCCATACAGCTCGTAAACTGATCAATGACCGTAATATGCTTTATTGAATTGAATTATTTGTCATTATAAAAGGGCATTTAAACCATGCTTGGTGCGCCGGCCATTTCTAAAGGAAACCATGACCCCATGCTTAATGATACAAAAGACGCATTGGTCTTTTCACCAATTACATGTTTCTTCCAAAAGTGCCTTTGGGGACCCTTAATATAAACCAGTTTTGGAAATGCTCCCTCTCAACAAATGAAATTGAAGCTCTTATTACCAATCATGTGAAAGAATATGTTTTGACTAATACGTGATGATACAAATTTTGCCGGGAAACCGCCAACTAATTGATTGATAGATATCCAGTAGTCCCATATACATCTTTCTGTGTACAGTGCTTGTAACTTTACCAAGACTGGGCCAAATTTCTTATCATTTTGATGATTCCAGATCCTTGCAGTACACACCAATACTTATATGCTAGATGATCAACCTTTTCTGATCGATTCAACAACGTTTCTTTCACAATGCAATCGCATGACAAGAACTGGTCCATACCTTTAATGGTGATGTCACGTTTCCCGGAAGTTTAATGTAGGGATTGAGGAGAAAGAGAGGAAGGGCAGATCAATAGGCACATTAATCTCTTGTTGTGAATTTCCTTTTAACTCTTTTCCAATTTGGGTTGCATATCATCAAAGGAGGCTGGGGTATTTTATTGGTCAGGTCAAAATAGAATATGTGGTTGCAAACTACGTGGGACCAGCCTTGATAAAGAAACAGAAGGAGCAGAATAAGGCGAATATATAATGTACCTGACGAGAGGGCGAGAAAGAGAGAGAGAGAGAGAAAGAATTTCAAAATTTGAAGACAGAATCAGTTTTAAGGGGAAAAACAGGGGATAGACAAAGGCTATAAATAAAGAGAGAGAGAGAGAGAGAGAGAGAGAGAGAGTAGAAAACATACGAGCAATGCAAACCCAGCCCAGCAAGGGTTAAAACTACGGGCAAAGTCTCTTTCTTGCACGACTTGGCCGCATGCTCCGAATAATGAAGGAAATAAGAAAATAAAGAAGGAAATAACAGCCCTTGATTTTAGGGCCCATATTTGCACTCCTACTTTCCACAACAACACTAGGCATATTCAAATTTGATCAAAGTGCGATTCAGGTTTTCCAAACATGTTTTAGCATATCAGAACAATGAGACTTGGGTGATATCAAATGGCGCACAGGGTAAGATTGGACACACTAATATGCATAGGTTGAAGCGTGAAAGTACAATGCACAAAGGAACACCTCAACAAGGGCTTTGCATAAGGGTGAAGGCGCGCTTCGACCCTGATACCCCAGACACACCAAAGAAACCGATACCTTGCAGACCGACTATAGAATGCAAGAAATAATCATGGAGAAGCTTTGTCAGGTATCGGTCGACATATCAGTCACTTTGAATATTCTTTTGTCGCTGTTGTTGTACACAGCATTCTATTAGCCCATCGCGTAACATTGCAGAGTGGTAATTGGAAGCTGATTCTTTTCCGTTTAATTTTTTCTTAACAATGCATGTTTTGTTCCTTCGGTTGGGAGTAAGAAAATGCTTTTGGTTTTGCTCTGAATTATCGTCACACAACAATGGCCATGTGGCCGTATACTACTTTTGCCATTTTAGCAACAACAACAACGGATGCCAAAAATCAAATTACTTGATAAAACCTTGATTATTTCAACAAGCCGAAATGAAACCAATAGACCACGCATGTGTAAGGTGTGTTTCTTTAAACTGGATACTGCCATACATTATACGTAATCATTGATATTAATATAAAAACAAACAAACAGCAGACGAAAAGGTTCATAAGGTACACTGCCTTGATTAACGGAGACATTGATTTGAGCATTCGATTTCAAGTATATTTGGCTGCTAACATCTCTTACTATTCAATTTCTTTTGTAGTTATTTCTGATTTGTCATAATATATAGCTTTTTGGTAGTTGTCACAAAGTAGTCTCCATACCAACTAAGACACAATGAAAATGTATTTATTACAGATAGGGGGGGGGGGGGGGGGACAAAAGAAATCCCCGTCCTTAAAAATGACGAAGAATAGAATATCAATTATCAGTGATGATTGAAAAGATACAACTTTTTTCCAGACCATTCTTTTTAATGCTTACGAAGCGTGCCATATATAGGACCGAAGTCCATTGCTTAATGCAGCAGCCAGGGATGGCGTGATCTTGCGCGATATAGTTTCTTGTCTGCGTTTCTACTTCTCTTTCTCGTCTTGTTCTTCTCTTCATTCCTCCTTCTCACCCAGGTACACCAGGCATTTGATAAACATGTCACGTATCCTTTATGATGGATCAAATATTGACTCGTTGGGGGAGGATTGTCCTTTGCATAGCCCCTTCAAATCTTATCCTCTTCTCTTTTCTTCAAACCACAAACTCCATTTTTTATGATTTTATGATCGGATCGAGGGCGTGCTTTATGAAGTCTGTACTTTGACACAAGTAAATAGAGCCTGAGAGCTGTTTATTCAGGGTGTTTAGTAACAAAAGAAAATGGCCCCTGTTTAAACACCCTTAAACGTGAACGCTGGGTTCTACCTGGTATTGACCGGCACGACGGCCCACGAGACTGACTACGACAGCCTATGAGACCGGATGCCTATGAGACCAACAATGATTGGCTTCTCATGGACCGTTAAGAACCTTTTCTGGTAGCTTCACGAGACCGGCTATGTGCTATAGGTCATCTGGGCTGTAGTTTCTTTAATGCAAATATAATACTCAGTCACACTGACGAGACCGACACAAGACCGAATCCCAGACCGAACAAAACATTATATTACCCATAATGGGCAAGAATCGATCGGTGTGGAGTCGGTCTTGCGGTGTTTTAGCAGTAACCCAACATTACCTTTAAGAGTGCATAATTGTTAAGTATTTTCTTTTAGATCTTTAAGTCATTGCATCGTTCATCGCAAATTCTTGCTCAACTTTTACCTTTCCGATACGTATTTGTTTATACAGATTGTGAACAAAGATATTCGAAAATTTGCGAAAACGGGCTTTTTCCTATCTCTTTTGAAAGTTATATGGCCAAAATATCTACCCCTTTACCCGTAGGAAATCAGTTATATTGTTTATCAAGATGTGTACACAAAAATCCATCTTTTAAAAGTTGTCAGTGATTGATGATATCAGTATTTTAAACCCTGCATCACTGGGACCGGGAGGGTGCATATTTCTGTCTGATAACATTAATGTATACATTCGAATCAATACTGATTGATTGATTGATTGATATTAAACAGGGTAAAAGAAGCCCATTCAGCTGCTAGGCTAGTTTACAAAGAGGCTGTGAAACAAAAACAATTAAAAATGAAATACAAAATACAAATGATACACATCATTGAAGTCTATTTATAGTATGATGATTAGGGTTAATTGAATATCAAAATAGCAGTAAAAAGTACTCTCAACAAAATTATAGTATTGATGGTGAAATTTAGTATTACTAACTTACCTGCTCCGTTGATGGACGAAATGGTCAAGATGACCATGACTGCAAAGAATAAGGTCTTCATCGTCGTTTTCCTGGTCGAGATCGTTTACGAAATCAGCAAAACCCTTCGGTAGCAGTATTACGGTGAGGTGATTGATCTATACGGTGCGCTCTCAACCAAGGTATTTTTCTATCTGAAGTTGACAATCATCAAACAGAGTTTGCTTCAGTAACCTAAGAACTCTGTCAATATCAGGTAGTCTTCGTCCAAGATTCTTTCTCATTTAATATTCCCTAATTTTCTCCGAGCTTCATTAGAAGAAAAGAAAATTAACATCATTTATTTATTGAATTTAAAATAAACATTACCTAAGAGACAGGTAAAGCACAAAGTCATTATAACCAAATATCAATAAAATCTAATAATAAACCAAAGAGATTTATGATCATGATAATAATATTCCAATAAGTTATTTTTAGAGTAGCAAAGTAGGTACCCGTCATGATTAGAATTTCCATCGATAACATCGCCTTGACCCCTCACCCCGCACATCCCCAATGAAAAAAAGCAACCTTTTTCAGAGAGCTAAAATATATTATTTTATAGAAAATATCAACAATTTTGTGTAAAGATCAGAACTCGGGGACATAATAGGGTGCAAAGATTTTTCAAAAATTAATCTTTTTCAGATTCAGAACACCCTAGTACTTGTACTATTTGTTTCACCATTTTGTCATAAATTTATATATTTTTATTAATTTTCTTTGCAAAGAAGATTGTTATTGAGCATGAATTTCATTCGAAATAAGTCCCCAGGTTGTGACGTTTCTCAAGACGTTTCTCAAGAAGCACTATGTCGACTTTGGGGATATTTATGTAGTCTTCGGTGAAGACTACTGCTCAGACAACGCCTCTTATCAAAGTCCTAACAGAAACAAAGCATAATGCTTTCTCAGTGGCGCATATATACCAGTGTACACACCCTCTGTTTAAATGATCGAAGGGCTATTTACCAAATTTGATTAAACATAAAAGAAATGAAAAGAAACATGTTCATTATCAGTGGGTGCATCATGCTGCATGAAAAAGTGGTTAGAATAGTAAGGGCATGGGGCGTATCGATTGGCTGTACAGGGGCACGTGACCCCCCAATAAAAAAGGAAAAAAGAAAAAAAGAAAAAGAGAATTGAGAAGATATGACTAGATAGAGGGAGAGGAAGAGAGAAAGAGAGAGAGAGAGAGAGAGAGAGAGAGAGAGAGAGAAGAGAGACAAAGATAGTGAGGGAGAGGAGGTGGGAATCTTCCTTCAAATTTTTTGTTTCGCTTATAAATTCCATGTGCACCCACTAAAATGATGCTACCCCCCCCCCCCCCATTCATCGTGATGGCGGTGCCTTTGCAATATCTGTACCCAAGCCACTCCTTTCATTCCTCACATAAGACTGAGGATCGCAAATTGTGATCCTATTTTTTGCGATCTCGCGGTCACATTTCGCCTCTCCCCGTTATTGTCCTTTTTTTCTTTTCTACTGAAGTTTCGTTTCGTTTTTCCATTTCTCAGTGATTATAGAACTGTAAGCACAGCATTTTACTCGAACATCTCTTCTATCTTTTCTTGAATTAGTCATTATTCACTTTGTTTTCTTTATCTTTACGAGAGCCCTTCACACAATGATTGCTATCATGATGTCGTTGGTGACTGATTAAAGGCAGACATAATACAAGATTAAAGATAAACTTGAGTTCTGGTAATGCGATTGCATTGTGAAAGAAAAGGTGTGGAATGGATCAGAAAAGTTGATCATATAGCATGTAAGTAATGGTGTGTAATGCAAGGTTCTGGAGTGATCAAAATCATCATAAATTTGGCAGACTCTTGGTAAAGTAACAATCACTTACACAGAAAGATGTATATGGGACAACACACATGGTGTCGGGGCTAGTACTACCCTGATTTCCTTATCTTTCTATGCTCATTACTCAGCCAGTATACATTTTCTTCCAAAATTGTTTGGCACATGACATTTATTTGTAATCTTGAACATTCAGTGTAAGTTTCGTTAGATTCTGTGAAAATTCATTTTCTTTTTTTACCAGAACTCAAGTTTATCTTTAACATGATATCGGACCTCTCCTGTTCCGCGGTTGCCCAGTCAGTCGCTGGGCGTAGACAAATGTGTCTTCACTTTGAGACTATGCCGATTGCATACATGTACTTCACAAATTAGGCATAGGCCTACTCCATGATTTTGACACAGCCAGAGACTGATAAAGCTAGGCTCTGATCAAGGTTTTATGGAGTGCGGTTAACTGTCAAATTAGGGTCTGTGCCTGGAGACTAGGTGTCCTGTTCAAATTGAACTTCAAACCCACTGCACTTGAGTGTATACGAACATTAAAGCTCAATATAGGGAATGGTATGTATCTATTGATTCTTGTCAACTACCTTTGCATCAGAGGGACACTAATCGATGCGATCATAATTTATTAGAAGCCTACTTGAAGACATCAGGCATGATGGGACACATTTA
Organism: Strongylocentrotus droebachiensis; assembly: GCA_035222895.1. Lineage (NCBI taxonomy): Eukaryota > Metazoa > Echinodermata > Echinoidea > Camarodonta > Strongylocentrotidae > Strongylocentrotus > Strongylocentrotus droebachiensis. The sequence continues at coordinate 176,567 of JAVYIG010002265.1, read as the reverse complement.
GAAAGACCAAGGAAAAATGAATTGTAATGTTAGAGACAAGAAAAGATGAGTAGTGAATTAGAGAGATTGAAGGAAAGAAAGATAGAGCATGAGACAAAGAAATATATAGATAAAATATATAGATTGATAGAGTGCAATAGAGAGAGAGAAAGAGAGAGAGAGAGTGAGAGAGAGAGAGAGAAAATAAGAGAGTGAGAGACAGAGAGAGAGAAAGAGAGAAAGAAAGAAAGAGAGAGAGAGAGAGAGAGAGAGCAGGGAGGGGGGGCGGGGGAGGATGGGGCGACGAGGGAGGGGGTCTTGTTTTGTTGGCGATCACGGAGGTGGAAGTAAAAAAAAAAAAACAGCAATGGAGCCAGGGTTCATGCCTCACAGTTTTCCCTGAGTAATGAAGGTGCCCCTCCCTTCGTTATAAAATGCCCGTTTTTGAGTGACCCAATGCTCCTCCCTCAATGGAATATCCGTATAGGGTAAAAATGTCCTCTCTTCATAGGATAGGAAAAATATTATCGGTTTTATTTGATTTCCAACGTCAAATCTCCCCAACAGAAAGAACAGTAAGGGGAGGGGGTTCTTCCTCGAAAGCTCCAGGGCCATGACAAGAATTAACCCGTTGGAATTAGCTAATCATCAACTGATCAATGTTCATGGTTAAGAGCGTAGGGCTAAAGTCAAATATCATGCTCTGTTTTCAAGTTGGTCGCCACTACTTCTTTAAAATAAGCACACTTTATTTATTCGAAAGATTTTGTCATCATAAAACACAATGTTCCATCAATAAAAAAAACATCAGAAAATGTAATAAATTTTCAATAATTTATTGCATTTTACCCAACATAAAAAAAAAATCCCCTGGACGGCCATGCATTATGGCTCAAGGCATGGGCACACAGAGGATTTTTTATGTTGGGAAGTGGGGTAAAATGCAATAAATTATTGAAAATTTATTGCACTTTCCGTTTTTTTTTAATTTATGGAAACTGCCCCCTATCCTAGCCCCCGCTGCGTACAGTCATTGTTCAGTGACAAAGCAATGGCCTCGTAACTGTGAGGCCCCAGGATCAAAACCGCATCGATGTGCTATACTAGTGCCCTTTTGTGGGGCATAAATCCTCATTACTGTCATTTATGACTTGAGGGGGTAGGTCCCCAACCGCCCCCTAGTTGATAAGCATAGTAGCATACACATGCTTTAGCAGTCACGCAAAACAAACATTGTCAAATTATTATTGAATAAAATCTGAGAATGTATACTATTATCTAGATCTATTATTTTTAAATTATTTTTAAAATAATTCCATAAATTGGAGTAAAACAAAAATATTCCAACTATATGAGCGACAGTGTACATGTTGATTCCAAATAAAGGGTGTTAATATAGGTAGGATGGTAGATGTAGGGTAGTAGTAGATATGAGGTGGTAGTAGAGGTAGGATAGTAGTAGATGAAGGGTAGTCCTAATCATCGAATCATACAATGTGTACTACTCATACATCGTATCATATGAAAATATAAAATCATTCTACCAATTTTGCATAAATTACATTTGCATTTTCTGAACTTTCAATGGCATTCATTCTCAAATAAATAGTCTCAGTAAAACTGTATGGCATGCATCAATATACTTCAATAAACCACAGTTATGAATATTGTATTTAGACACAAACAATGATAGTAACCAGGGGCGTCAATCCCTAAGGTAGCAGGGGGAATTAGTTGTGTAGAGGTGTCGTGGACGAGTGGATATGTCACTGGACTGTGGATCACAATACTGATGAGGCTACCCTGGGTAAACAAGACATATTATTATTATTATAATGCAACGTTTGCCCTTACCAACAATGAAGTATTTGGAGATGTCATCCGATTTGGCACTGTATCAGCAAATGGGTACCTGGCAGGAATTTATTCCTTGAAATGCTGGAGCGCTGTAATGGCAGCTAGGCTAAAGCCGGGGTAATAATAAATGCGCCTCGGAATAAAATTTCTAGATAGACGGCGCTATAGAAAAGCATATTATTATTAGTATTTATCCTTCACTTCACCAACTTAATTCCTGCGTATACCCCAGTGTTGTTCGAAGAGTTGCTAGCCAGAGTGAGTCCAAGGATAACCAAGCAGTACACCTTCTACAGGGATCCGCTTGAGCCAGGCATGATTTTGGCCTTGACTTTGCCTCTGGGAACAAGTATGCCTCGATTAAGGGTCCCTCACAACACCCAGTCCCTAGTGGTCAGAGAAGTCTGCCAAGCCATTATTAACGAATACGTGGATGAGGTGCTGGTATTCCCAAGTGTTCCTGAAATTGGTTGGAATGCCATAGCTGGCAAGTTCTTCCAAAGATGGAACTTTCCCCATACATGTGGGGCACTTGATGGGAAGCACGTGGCTTGCCACTGTCCTCGAAAGAGTGGGTATCACTACTCTAACTACAAAGGATTCTACTCCATTGTTCTGATGGCGCTTGTGGTTGCCGACTACAGGTTCTGCTAAGTACCATGCAGCATCACCCCTCAGCTGTCAATCTCATTGTCAAAGATGTTGTATAGGTGCGCTGTATAAGTAATGTACTTCAAATTCAAATTCCAGGGATCTAGGACTACAGAACCAGCAGCTAGACCGGGCAGGGAATGAGAACCGGGACTTTGTTCCAAGAGCATGGCGAGAGGGGCGTCACTTTTCACAGACAACTAGTGACCCAAATATACTGCCTCCAGGAACGGAAAGAAACAGAGGAATCTCCTCAAGCACTGCGTTAACTCCCCAGCTGGTGCAGTTCCGGGGCAAGACAGGATGATTTATAATTATGATATTTGCATTACTGCATTGTTCAGGCAATAAAGGACCTCAAAGACAATAAGATTCCTCTTGAAATGAACACACCATAGAATGTACCCATTCATGTTTAGCTCCTGTGTTATAATGCAGTGAGGGTTTTGATATGTAAGTTGAATGCATTTATTTATTTCAAATAGCAAAAAGAATGGCCAAAACACTGTCGCTGCTAATCCTGAGAAGAGTCAAGGGCACTGGGGCTCTGGTTTAATACCTGGCCAGCCGAACCTAGAGCAGCAGATACAGAGGCGAAGCTTGGCTGCTGTTAGTCCAGAATCTGGCCTGTTCTCTATATGCCCTAGACACTTGATTCCAGCCGCCGAAGATAGCGTTATCAACGAACTCATAATTATGCTCACCAGCCTATGTTTTCGTCGGGCGTCCTAATTTAATAATCACGCCATCTTCGGCTGGTAGCAAGTAAGTAGGGGGAGGAAGCGTTGGTGTACTGGTTGAGATTACAATTAAATGGGCCAGATTCTGGACTAGGCTGCATGGACCCAATGCTGAGGAGGAGGAGGCACGTACCCCGGCAGCTATTTTTTTTTTTACACAACTGTTTAGCCATTTTCGCGAAAAAATTCCAAGAAGTGCTCTGGTGAAAGAAGACCCCGTTCTCACTCACTTTGAAAGTGGTCTTAGTTAGACCGCTCCAGAGGAACGGGTCTTGAGGAACGGTTTGCGAGCGTTCACACTCCGAGCAGTTTGTTATGGCTCAAACCGCTCCACGAGTTAAAGTGGTCTTGTTGCTATGGCAGCTCAGGTCAGCAGGTCAATTTTTTCGCGCGCGGAATACAAACCGTATGTACCGTACTACATGTTTCGCACGGAACGTCACTAGCTCACTTCCGGTCAAAGTACGCTTCCGTTCACATTGCACGTTAGAGCGGTCCAAACCGCTCTTAGTAAGACCCGTTCCTCAAGACTACCTCCCGAGGTGGTCTTCTGGAGCGGTCCAGAAGTCCACTTCCTGGACCACTTTGACCGTTCTCACTCACCTAAGAACTGCTCCTGAGGAACGGGTCTTAGTTAGACCGCTCCAACGAAGTGAATGAGAACGGGGTCTAAGTCGTCAGCGCACTATGTGCAAGCACGTACACCCAGGGAAGGAAAGATGATAGAAAGGGGAAAACAAGGATAATGGAGAGGATATGGAGAAGGGAAAAAAAAAGGAAATACATAAGCAAAGAGAAGAGGATAAGTCAAAGGAGGAACATAGAAATACATAATTCATCTCTCCTCCCTACGTTTTTTTATTATTTCGCCTTTATCTTTTCCCCTTTACCTGTATGTTTAGTGCTTAATGTTTGGATTTGTTTTGTTTTGTATAACTAAGTTTGTTTGTATCTCATGTTTTTTATGCTATGTATATTTCTTTATGTATAGGGGGCCCCATTCATCAAGCCTTGGCTTTTAGGGGCACCCTGACCATTTACACTGTATCAATAATGTTCATACACGCATAATTTGTATATTGTTTTTGATTTTAAATGGTTAATAAAACGAATTGAATTGAATTGAATTGAATTGAAGTGAATTGAAGAGCTAAGAGGATCATAGATCTAGACTAAGGAAAAACAGGGAAATACATAAAGAAGGAGAAAGGGAATCGTATCAGATTAAAACAAAGAAATAGATCGATGACGAAGGAGAAAAGGATAGATTGAAGGAGAAACAAAGAAATACATGAAACAAAAGAGAAGAGGTAAGAATAAAGGAGAACAAAAAAATACAACAATAACAAAGGAGAACTGGGGGACTATAGTTGATGGACTCAGAAATATATAACGAAGGAGAAAAAGGATAGATTGAAGAAAAAAGAAAGAAATACATGACAAAAGAGAAGAGGATAGATTTAACCCGAAACAAACTATGAAACTGTACATAATACAGCTCCAGCAATCCAACAAAACTGCTAAGGGTAATGCTAGACTTTGTCTCTAGTCGTTTGCACAATATATTTGACTGATGTGGCTAAACAGTTGTGTAAAAAAAATATGCGCACCCCGGCACCAACCGCTGGTACTGAGGCTGTTGCTGTTGGAAGTGTGGCTGCAGTGGCTGCTGCACATCGTCACCTGTCTGCATGTGAACCCCAGACTGACGCAGCCGGTGTCTCGTGTCGATCTCCACATCTGGGGAGTTGGCTGGTACATCTCCGACGCCGTGGGGTGTAGGCACAGAACTCTTAAATACGTATTTTACAGTTCTGTGGGTGTAGGTAGCTGGTGCTGAACTGGGTCGCACGCACGGAAGCAGTTCGTTCTTTGTTTCTATTCTTCTATCACACGCATGGATCGCACACACAGGGGCGTCGCCAAAGGGGGGGGGGGGGGGGGGGTGCGACACCCCCCACCTGTCAGGATATTGTCGGTAAAATTGCGCTGCCGTCGGGAAAAAGAGAAAAGGGGGAGGGAAAAAAAGAGAGGGAAAAAAGAGAGGGAAAGGGAAAGAAAAGAAAAAAAGAAAAGGAAAAGAAAAGAAAGAAAGGAAAAGAAAGGAAAGAAAGGAAAAGAAAGGAAAGAAAAGAGAAGAAAGAAAGAGAAAAAAGAAAAAGAGGGAGGAGAGGAAAGAAAGGAAAAGAAAGAAAAGAAAGAAAAGGAAAAAAGAAGAAATAAGAGTGAAAGGGAAACAAAAGAAACGGGGGATGAAAGAGAGGAGAGAGAGGGGAGGTAAGAGTCTGAGAGAGGAGGAGTGGGAGTAAAAGAGAGAATGGGGTTGTTGGGTGGAGTCGTCTCGTCGAGGGAGCAAGAAAGACACGGGTAAATATGTTGCTGTGTCGGTATTCTTGCTCGATCCTCGTGTACTATATAAATGCAGAAGTTTGAAGTCGGTGAGATGTATATTGTCGGTCGGTCGGCCGACAAGTTTTTTTCCCTACGAACTGTGACCTCTTATCCGCTGTAACGACTTTAAGAATGACTACAACTACAATACTTGTATTTTCTCGAAGTTTCACTTTCCTATAATATCAGCTAAAGAAATCAGAGGTTTAAAATTTCCGGGGAAACTAAATTCAAACAAGGTTTAAGAGTCAACAACGGTACGACGAATCGTCTTCCTTTCTTAATATTGTGATGAAACGCCAAAAAAAGGGGATACTTCATTTAGACGAGTCGAGAACGGTACAACGAATCGTCTTCTTTCTCTAATAATTTAAGGAAACGTCAAAGCTTCCGCGCTTCGCGCAAAAGTGGGAAACTGAATTCAGACAAATAGGGCTTATTAAAAGTCGAAAACGGTACGACGAATCTTGTTCTTTCTCTAATATTTTGAGGAAACGTCAAAGCTTTCGCGCTTCGCGCGAGAGGGGGAAACTGAATTCAACCAAAATTAATAGGGCTTATTTAGAGTCGAAAACGGTACAACGAATCGTGTTCTTTCTCTAATAATATAAGGAAACGTCAAAGCTTTTGCGCTTCGCGCGAGAGGGGGAAACTGAATTAAGATGAATAGGGCTTATTAAGAGTCGAAAACGGTACGACGAATCGTCTTCTTTCTCTAATAATTTAATGAAACGTCAAAACTTCCGCGCTTCGCGCGGGAGGGGGGAAGCTTCATTCAGATAAGAATTAAGAGTCGAGAACAGTATATCGAATCGTCTGTTTTTTCTCATAATTTAATGAAACGTCAAAGCTTCCGCGCTTCGCGCGGGAGAGGGGGAGGGGGAACTTCATTTAGCCAGTGATTACCAGTCGAAACGGTACAATTAATCGTCTTCTTTTCCTAATAATTTAAGGAAACCTCTAAGCTTCCGCGCTTCACGGGGAGGCTGATCACCCACACCCCTAATGAGCGCGCTTTTAAGTGATTCTCATGCTCACTACCGCCCCTCCCTAATATAAGATCCTAGCTCCGCGCCTGCATTAAAATATATAGCTATGATGCTGACTAAATTGAAGAAATAATTCGTATATTTATGTCGTCGAGGAAAATGACCATTTTGCGCATATGCAAGTACTATAGATAGTCCATAGGAAAAACAATTAAGCCTTCGGCCCCAGGTTTATAGGGTTGAATTTGGACATTTAATTTTGTCGGTAATTGGTGGATAGTTTTGTCGGTAATCGTTGGCCTCTACACCCCCCCCCCCCCCACTGAAAAAGGTCTAGCGACGCCCCTGCGCACACACTGCGCGGCGTATCAGGACAATTACCCCCTGGGCAATCACCCCCCGGAAAACTACCCCCCGGAAAACTACCCCCCACGGACAATTACCCCCTGGAAATTTACCCCCCGGAGAATTACCCCCCAAGGACAATTACCCCCAAAGGACAATTACCCCCCGGAAAATTACCCCCCGGAGAATTACCCCCGAGGACAATTACCCCCCGAGGACAACTACCCCCCGGAAAATTACCCCCCGGAGAATTACCCCCCGAGGACAACTACCCCCCGAGGACAATTACCCCCGAGGACAACTACCCCCGAGGACAATTACCCCCCGAGGACAACTACCCCCCGGAAAATTACCCCCCGGAGAATTACCCCCCGAGGACAATTACCCCCGAGTACAACTACCCCCTGAGGACAATTACCCCCGAGGATTTTAATTTATTTATGACGGAATAGATTTGTTTCGTACAGGGGTTGTGTATAACCATATTTGCAATAATCATATTTGATTATATTTTATGTGAATGTATGAGAACAAAATTGTTAAGGAATAGTTTCTAGTACTACAGTGCAAATAGGCGGGGAGCTCCCAAGACACGTCACGGAGTTGCATATTTGTGTTTGCACCTTCAACAAATCATTATTTTCTAATTTTTAATTGGTGAAACTTCTTCAAACTCCAGGCCATATGAAAGCTAGAAACATCCACTACCTCCATTTCATCCTTGTGAAGTTTGACTTAATATGCCACATGTATTGAATCAAGGTCAATTGCCAGAAGACGCATGTATCAAATAAAAGTACGGAATTTACATTTCTTAGAAATTTAACAATACATTGCGCGCAGACGAGTGCTCGTTACAGCCAGTCTCCCCTAAAATGGCACAACAAAGAAATTAGGATGTAAGATTTCATTATTTATGCATCCTCTGTAACTTTTCTAATCAGCTGATCGTATATTTGTCTTTGTATGTATAATGGGCCCTCATCCATGATCTATTCCAAAATTAAGGTTTTCTTCATGTTTATAGATGTAATGTAATGTATAAATATATATATATATATATATATATATATATATTTCTGTTGTCATGGTGAACTAAAATATGTTTTCTTGTACTGTAATTTATTTTGAAATAAAAATTGCAGTCAAGTTAAATATATGGTATGCACGGTGCCATATTAAAAATAAGTATCCGCTCTCTGGTACATTCATCTCAATGATTTTGTAATTCCAGAGCAGCGTTTTTCAACTAGGGTGCCGCAAGAGAATGTTAGTTACATAACAACATTTCTTTGGAAAACGTTGATTTTGTGAGGAAAAAAATATCAGAAACGGTAAGAGTATTTATTTTCATGAGAAAAAAAAATGTAACAAAAATTATAAAATGTCTTTCTTCCTCGCTCGCTGACAATATTTTGCGAATATATATCTTTTATTTCGAAATTAAATTGTTACCACACTCTCATTATATTTATAAACATGATAAATCAAGGCAACGAGAGGCCCGAATATCCTCATATTCGTGTATCAAGGTCATGACCGAATATATCACTTTATATTCGTGTACATTCGGCGGCGAGGTGCCCGGACACAGTATCTTAAATCTTTTCTAGTGTGTTGATTACATCATTATGTTTTACCATTTTGAAAAAATCTTGTCCTTTTTTTTCTTGCTCGTTCGATAAATCAAGAATCAAATGTGCCCATACGTGTGTACATAGCACTTGACGAGTGCCAGAGTGATGCAAAATAAATAGTTTTCATTTAAGAGGGCACTGTGTCTAACAAAAAGTTGAAATAACGCTGCTCAAGAGAAATGTATTTTTATGCATTTTGAGACGCGCTGAACAATTCCCTAAAACTACCAGGTGTTGCATACATTATAGTTAAAGGAAAATGTGTAGTAATGAGGATGATCACGCGTAAGTATTTGAACGAATGTGGGTTCATGCACGGGATTGTATGGGCTCGTAGCCTTCACAACATCTCTCAATGTGTCAGATCGTCTTTTGCTATTGAATCCTGATTGTCCTCATAGGGGTGGGGGTAGTTGTCCTCGGGGCGGGTAATTGTCCTCGGCGGGTAATTTTCCAAGGGGGGTAGTTGTCCTCGGGGGGGGGGGGGTAGTTTTCCGGGGGCTAATTGTCCTTCGGGGGTTCTCGGGGGTAGTTGTCCTCAGGGGGTAGTTGTCCTCGGGGGTAATTGTCCTCGGGGGGTAGTTTTCCGGGGGGTAATTGTCCTCAGGGGGTAGTTGTCCTCGGGGGTAATTGTCCTCGGGGGGTAGTTTTCCGGGGGGTAATTGTCCTCGGGGGGTAATTGTCCTCGGGGGGTTATTGTCTTCGGGGGGTAGTTTTCCGGGGGGTAATTGTCCTTGGGGGGTAATTGTCCTGGGGGGTAGTTGTCCTCGGGGGGGGGGGTAATTGTCCTCGGGGGGTAATTCTCCGGGGGGTAAGTTTCCGGGGGGTAATTGTCCTTGGGGGGTAATTGTCCTCGGGGGGTAATTCTCCGGGGGGTAATTTTCCGGGGGGTAATTGTCCTTGGGGGGTAGTTTTCCGGGGGGTAATTTTCCGGGGGGTGAATGCCCAGGGGGTAATTGTCCTAGAACCCTGCGCGGTCCCTCCACTGATCGCGCAATCCCCAAATTTCCGTCCACACGAGGTCCAGATTGAGAGGAATGGCTAGGTCTACTTTTAACGTTGAGGGTGTGTTATTTTTATCAGCTGATTGGGTGCGCTACACGGAAACGGTACAGAGGCTGGACTAGGAAGCAGGAGCAGCTAGGACCGGTTGGGGACTCCGGGAGGTTCTTTGTCATCACAATCCTCACCGAGTATGGTGTTGATGCGCGTGACCGTGCCTTCCGAAACTTGCGCTTGGACATGCTGACAGGCTGTGGCGCATGTATAGTTGGCGAATACCGTAGTGGCTACGGTGGGCTGAGACATTTGAGGAGCTCCCCATACTTGTGCACCCTCCTTTTACTTAAGGTAAACCATTCCTTTATATATTATACAAATCTAATCAGCTAAAAGGGAAAAATACTACGTTGTGAGTATGTGACTATAAGTGGACTATAAAATGTAATACTTGTATGAAAAGAAAATATCAAAAGATCTTGGTAAAAGGTTTTTACACCTGTTTCTTTGGGAACAGTAAAATCCTCGAAGGAATTGGTTATCTGAAAAGGTAGGCATGTCATCGTAAAAAGTATATTCTCTTGTTTTCAAACCAACATCAATTTCAAGATGAATTCTATCTCCAAATGTGTAACTAAATAGTTTAAAACATGTGTTTTAACGGTAAGAAGTCTTACATTTATGTTTAAATTACCCCCAAAGAGCTACCCGACCCCGTGTCTTCCTTGTTTGTTATGAACTATTGAGTCCACTCCTATCCAACCTATCAAAAAACATCTCTAAATGCAAATCAGCCTGACATTTATTTTTCAACACTTTCATCGAGCATGAAAAGACGTATACCCAGACTGTTAGAAGCACTGGCATTTCCTCAGGGGAGTCAATTAATTACAAAAAACATCTCCACCCGATTAATGGATTATTCTTTGTATCTAGTAATTGTTAACGCAAAGTAGTGTGACTGGTATTTGGCAGACATTCAGCAAAGTTTGCCAAATTCCAAACTGCTTTAATAATCTGACGGATTAGTTTTGTTGATTGGCGAGTTTAAAACAAAATGAATGAGTCTTTCCTTTGGTATTCTTTATTGTCATACTACTTTGATGTTTACATATTGTGCATTTTAAGTATATCTATCAGTATTCACAGTTAATATTTGCCCCGAAATCCCCTGCTCATATGTTTATATATTCACTTGGATTGCATTATCTAACTTTAATTAACTTTAATGCTACTATTTAATCTTTACTTGAATATACAGCCTTATATAAACACAATGCTACACTGCATTGTAAATTGATTTATATGAAACATATGTTTACAAACAGAAAAGTGATTTGCTACATTGCATTGTAAACTGGTTTATATGATTTATATGTCTATAAAAAAGTTTATTGATATACATCAATAACGTTTAATAAATACTATACCATACAAGATTATTTTATTAGGCATAGTCTATGTCTATATTCACAACTTATATTTTCATATTTAATCGTTGACATCCTAACACGTTAGCGTTGACATAATAACCAACCTGAAATCCACTGCTTAGTAGTCGTAGTAGTAGTTATAATAATCATAACTATGTTAATAATAATAATTAATTATCTATTAAAAATCTTGTACAAGAAAGTGTTAATTATGTTTTCCACCAGCAATAACACTAATCAATACCGACAAAAAGTACAGTCGAATATTTTTTTGACCTACTGATATCTCAAAACACGATTAACATAATGGAATATCATATACTTTCGTACTTTATGGCATACGTTTATATACATGGCTCAATACATTTCCCTTATAATTTGCACCTGCATTGAATCATTCAAACTAAAATCGTAAAATACAATTTAAAAAATAGAATTATATTTTGGTGCTCCATGATGTAAGATTCATGTTTTTTGTATACATCATTTACATTATTCAGAAAACGACAGTAGGAAACAAACTTCAATGCAAGAAGATAATAATAATAATATGGATATTTATATAGCGCCGGTATCCGCCAGGCTCTGACGCTCATGGCGCTGTACATACATGTACATGTATTACTATCACAAAAATAACTTTCTTAACTAAAATAAAGTAAACTAAAACAACACAAATTATTATGCTACATGGACATGATTAAACAGCACTGTTTAGAAAGAGATGGGTTTTTAGAGCAACTATATATCCATTTAAAGAAACTTATCCCATACCCTGACTTTCATGTAGTGGTGTAAAATAATGTCTACAACTATTTTACCCAAATTCGTCAGACATGTGTTAATCATGGTATTTCAAAAAGAAACATTTCAACTGATCCCCAATATTAAAAGATTTTGGAATAATGCGATTAGACATGGTACATGATAACATAAAAAGAGGAGCACGGGACGAAGAAGAAAAAAGCTATGATAGGTTTTGACAACTTTTCGTCATGGTATTCTGATTGGGTACATGAAAGGAAACGCCCAAGTTCATCAGCATAGCTTTTCTTTCAGTTATAAAGATACACTTTAAAATGTCACGATAAGATTTAAGGCATCTTCACGGAATGATTGATCCATGGACATATATACTGTATATGCAACAAATTCAAATTGATTTTTTTTTCTTGATAACTAAAAATCATTGTGATGAACTTGAATCTTTCTTATCCTCATTTATTCCATTTCTAATCCGCACATTAAGACCTTGTTTAATGTTTCATTATAGTCCTGTTTAAACGCCTGGTACGTTGGCATAATCTCTCGTTATGGCGTCATTCAATGCTTCGTAGTTAGCTTCTTGATCAGGTTCCTTCAGATCCTGATAGGTATTACCATCGGTACTGATATCTTGGTAGGTATGAGGGTCGGTATTCATGTCTTGGTAGGTATGAACGTCTGTCTTTGACGGATCAAATACAGGGTTCTCATACTGCGGAGACGAATCGGACTCCTTCCCTTTAGACTTAGTAGTGGCTGATTCATCGCTGTAAGTTAATGTTATATAAGCATAGATAAATTGCATCGATGAATTACATAATTAAAAAAAAAAAATCTAATTAATGGTTTATAGAAAAATGTCAACACGACATGTGGAAATTGGTAAGTTTCTTCTAAAATACGTAATATTTAATATAATTTAGCTTGTATTTTCCTGACAATACGGTTTGCACATCTTGCGTGGAGGAGTACGATGAGAACGGACTGATGAGAGGAACAAGTTAAGAATAAGGTATCTCTCTAACCTTCTTCGCTTGTAAAAGATGATGGTGAAAATTATAACGATAACAATCACAACAACAGCACCAACAGCGCTTCCTGCGACAGTTGCTATGGAACCTGAAGGTGGAGAGGATGCTGTGTGAAGTCGGATGGTAGTGAAAAGAAATGATAAGAGTTCGAAATATCAATGCAGCATTAGTTAACAGATAAATGATAGATACTTCGAATACCTTTCTTGTGCCATGGATATCTTTTTTTTTTACTACCCTACCCCACCCCACAGCTCGTTCGTACATTCTATAAAATAGTCAAAGTTGTACATCGAATCTAATATCTGAAAGGCATAGACCTTAAAAATAACCTTGTGAAAAAATGTTACAATTTACATTAGTGTTTGAGCAAACCCCGGCCGGAGCAGCCCAGGGCATAAAGAGAGTATCACTGAGAATAACGCAATATCAGAACTATAGATGCGTGCGTATAGGAGTAGGGTGTGTGTGAGTGTGAGTCGCTAGCTGATATCAGGGAGGTAATAGAGAAGGAGTGGAATCAAGCCGCTGTCCTTTGACCCCATGCTCCAAGCCGCCGAAAAGTTATGCGCTAGTCTGCAACTGTTGACCAGGTGGTGAGATAAAAGTGCGCAAGAAATATCAGGATTTAGAATTCTTACATCAGACAATGGTATCTCAGCAAATGTTTGCTGTTCCTTTTAATGATTTCTCATTATTGTTGAATGTGTAATGAGTTGAAAAAGCGAGCACAAGCTTTTGCAATTTCATACTTTTTTTTCCAACTGCAAAAATAGAAAAAATCACGCGAAAGCACGCATTAGCAAACTTAAAGTTATAGAAGATTGAAAATCATGGATTAAATGAGGGGACATTTAAACATGCTTATTATACAAGAAAACTAAACGAAATAGCTCTCAGTTGAGACGATCTCGTTAAACATGATTATGATAGAAATTACTTTTTTTTTAAGTCAAGAAAAATGATTAGCAACGAGAAGGTAAGTTTAACACGCTGTTATGGCGTATCCAAACATCATAAACAGGCCACAAGAGAGGTGAGTTGTTCAGATCTCATGGATCCAAAATAATATTTTTAGATAATATTTAGGAAAATGCTTGAAATGCTGTTGCCCATGCCATCTATACTAACTTTTATTTTTCCGATTTTTATATGCAAAAGCTGAATCGTTATCTAAATACATTTTTTTATTTATCAGGCACACATTTATTTGAAGAGAAGGCTTGGTGTAAATCCTGTTTTGAGGTCTGTGACTTAACCAAAATAAAGCAATACTCCTAATCAACCACTCTTCCATTTGATAAATTTTCTAATGCGACAATGAGACTTAAATCCCACTTTTTGAAAGTAAGTACATTTCATATTAGTTACTTGAATTAAATCATTATATTATATCGATCAACAAAACGAGCGATTATTCTGTGGAAAAACTGTTAGATACAAAAAGTAAATAAAATTGAAGAACTCACATAACTCCTGCGTCTTCACACTGAAAGTAAATCCTCGATCTCCTTCTCCTTTCGGACCTTCCCGAATCACCGCGATTTGAATCTCGTAGTTTGTCCCGTCTTCGAGACCAGTGATGTTGTATTCCAACAAGTCTAATCCTTCACTTGTCACTTCCCTCCTACCTCTTGAAGACCCAGTATTCAAAGATCCATCTGATAGCAAGGTAGCGCTGTGTGTCTCGTTCCCATCTTCAGTATGAACGTAAACCCTGTAGCCAGTAATGGGACCATCACCTGCATCGATGGAACGGTTCCAGGGTCTCCAAGAAATGACGACCCAGTAATGACTGGATGCTACTAACGTAGGTAGTGAAGTTAAGATTGGCAGCTCTGTTTTTTTAAGAAGAAAAAAAAACAGGTAAAAAGGGGATATTTCTGTTCTGAAACAGTTATGAAAGTGGGACCTTCAATCATGTGCATTTGGGCTTATTCCATAATTCAGCAACCCTCCTCGATATATCATACATAATCGTATTATGTAGTGATATTAAAGATATCTTTAATATTAACTAAACACAGTTTATTTATGAAAATGCACATCATACAGTGTCTAGCGATGTCATTAACGTTAACTACATGGAAATCATTCATAAAGCACTGTATGACATACGCACCATAAAAAGCAGCAGATGCCAACCTCACATAGCCGAACTCGGACGAATTATTGAAAGGGTCCCCAATAAAACAGTAAATAGGACTGTTATCCGTAAAACCTTGGATGATGAACATGAAATTGAGTAGTGTTGAAGAGATGATTTGTGGAGGATCTTTGGCCATTTCCCAGTTGTCCATTGAGAAGTCCCCTGTGGTAGCTTTCACCAAGTCAGGTCCAACGTTAGTTGGTGAATCTAACGAGATTGCACAGGAAAACATGGCAATACCAGGGTTTGTCTTCTCACGTGCAGATTGAAAGCGATCTAACCATAAAGGAGACAGATAGGGGAGAATCAGTTAACTCATCAAGTTGCTTGCTACAGTTTATATTCGTGATGATTTTCAGACAAATAGATATGAATGATACAATGGAATCCAAATAAGAGCTCCTTTATCAGGTTTCTCACAACTCACCGTAGCTAGTACAGAGTTACTTAAATAGGCTTGGATACAAGTGATAAAGTTAGAGGATGCATTCCGCATGAGACCACTTTTAATTTTGACGTGTCTTTGCCAATTTACGGTATTCTTTCTTTTCAATTGTTGACAAAAAAGTATTAAGCAGTTATATAAATATGGACATGAATAAAATAGGTTAGGCATGAAGGGTCTTCATTGTAGTTTCCCAGCAAATATTAAAGGCTAAAAGTGCTCTCATAGAAAAGACCGATACAGAATTAGCGATAAGGATTATGGTGAGTTCACAGAAAAAAAAGTGTGACAACGAAAACACCAACGATATAATAATTATAATCAAGATAGTGATAATAATAATAATGATAATAATAACCTAATTTGAACAAAACAATGTGAACGCATGTGTAAACTAATTAATAACTCTCTATCGAAGTAAATGAAGAAAAACAAGAATGTGTAAAGATGTATACCTATTTGGCAGCTTTCCCCTGTCCATCGTGGATGGCATCTACCTGAGCTACAAGAACCAGTCACCGAGTTACAATCATCTTCACCATCTCGACAGTGACATGTACGGGAACAAATGATGTAACATCCAGTATCTAAAAACAAGAGGGGAAAAATTGGGCATATAACGATTTCTAAATGACTTGAATGTTATCAATATAAATATGCCTAACAGATAGACGGATGACAGACAAATGATATGATAAATTATGCATGAAACCAACAAATGGAGTCTCACATGAGTTGCAGCTATCGGGCATGTCCACCGAGTCTGATGTGAATCCTATTTCACATTGACCTTCTGTTGTGATGCAGAATCCAGAGACCTTGTCACAACCTACATTACCTGGACAGTTGCAATGGTCAGTGCAGTTGACACCAAAATAACCCACTGGGCAAACGGATGACACTGTGAAACAAGCAAAACAATGAATTTGTTATCGCATTTAAAAGCTTTATGGAAATATTTTTAAAGGTTACTTTATTAAATAATAGGCCTATTCATTTTGTCACTATAATATTTGATTTATATTGTTCTCGATTTATTGTTTATAACTATCTGGTTTCTTAGTTGCAATTGTGACACGGAATCCAAAGTAAAACAAACTTTCTTTCTATCAACTCTTTCTCCTTCTTCTTCTCCTTCTCCTACTCCTTTTTTTCTGAGTTTTTTCTTCTTCCCGTGTTCCTTCTTTTACGGCCGACATTGGCAGATAGTTCCGTGTCTGTAATAGCTAATGAAGGTCCATACAAGTGTCTGAGCCATGTGGATATATATGGCAGCAGTGGGATACTAACGTAGCAATTTTTGTTTGCATATTTGAACTTTGAAGTTTCCCTGAAGACTTTGCAATTCATGGCGAGGGCCTAGGTGGAGTAACACAACGGGACGATACATTATTCATCCCTAATTTGAAGGCTCCTAGCATCGGTTCAATAAGGGAAAGAGCAGCTCACCGACGGATAAATACAAATGTTTTTCTTTTCTTCTTCTTTTTTTTTCCTTTAGCGGTGTATCCTTTAGTTATTTTGTATCTTTAAGAATGCATTTTTACATTTTTTTACACAGACAACAAAACATCATCTGTTTTTTTATATTTTTTAGATTGATATTTGAAATAAATATCTTTAAATTGATTTAAATTGAAACCCCCCCCCCTCTCTGGATACGCCCAGTATGATACTTTACCTTGACAGCCTTCTCCTGACCATCCTGACTCACAGCCCTCTTTACATCTTCCAGTAAACACATCACACGGCATTCCATCTATACAGTGACAACCCTGGAGACATTCAGAGCCAAACTGTCCATCGCGGCATGCTAAAAATATAGAATAATGTCAATGCTAGGTATACAAAATATCTTTGAAACTCACGATATTTATACAAAATTGAAATTAAATAATAAATCAGAACATAGGCCTATTTCATTTAAGCGATTTGGCTACAACAAACACTTGCATGTTGTATCAAATTTGCAAAGGTAAAGGTGGACCCTGAAAAAAAGGAGGACATATTTTGCAATTCGGGCTAGATACATAATAACAAAGGAAATTAATGCTCGTATAAAGGTTACTCTTGGAAATACACGCTCCCATAAGAAAAAGAAGAAATATACAGCATAAGTTGAAAAAAAACGAGAGAACGGAAAAAAGGCCTCCAAAATGGATGGAAAACCTGTCAAAGGTAATCGAAATATTATCAAAAGATTATGATTGATTATAAAATATTGTTTTGATAAAATGTTCAAAGTTTAGAATTGATCATGCCCCCTGGTAGCAATGCTACTGACTGTGATCATAGTGTTATTCAACAACCCATATCAAATATATCTCACTTTCATACTGTATTACTTTCAAAACAATACACTGTGCTACCTTACTTTCATTACAGAATGCTCCTGCGTAGCCAGCTATGCACCTGCATTCATTTGGAACTGGAAGGCAAAACTTGTTATCGCTGCAAGAAAAATCATCACCGACCGCAGACCCGCATACAAGTTTACACTCAGACCCAAACCTTTGGTCGCCACATGCTGTTATTGATAATTGATAATTGATTATCTTTTGAAGCATACATACTCATGTGCATTAATATGACATTTACATTGGAGTGATTTACATTTGATACAATTTTTGCATTACAGTACATTAAATTGTATTGAGGAACGAAATTAACTTACACACTTAAAGATAAAGTTGAATTCTGGTCATGCGATTGCATTGTGAAAGAAACAGTGTGGAATCGATCAGAAAAGGTTGATCATCTAGCATATAAGTATTGGTGTGTACTGCAAGGTTCTCGAATCATCAAAATGATAAGAAATTTGGCCCAGTCTTGGTAAAAGTAATAAGCGCTGTACACAGAAAGATGAATATGGGACTACACAAACATGTGGTACAATAATGAGGCCCACATTTTTAAGCTGTTACATTGTCATATTTTGAATATGAAGGCATTTGAAGAACCATGCTTTTCAGGAAACATTTTTTCTCTGATGTTCTTCCGCCCTTGCATAATAACAATGAAAACGCTCACAATTTTGTGTTCACCTCTCCCCAGAACTCAACCTTTTCTTTAATGCATTATCAATATCATTAATAACATAAATATGGTTAACTAAAATATCAACATAGAAGGGAGGGAGTGATTTGCTTCTAAAAAAGATAGAAAAAGGGAAGAACGCTGGTTTCCTATCTACAACAAATAGCTGAATAGTAACACCAATCGATATGATAAGACGCAGGTTTATACATTTATGATGCCGGATAGATGTAGGTATAATGCGTTACTTTAGCACGCTGAACAAGACTGAACAAGTAACATAACAAAGCTTAGACAATGATATTTCCTTTAAAATAAATTTCCGTAGAGTTTACATCGAGAGTTTAGCCTTTTAGGAAAGTTTTACATGCGAATTGTAGCCGGAGTTTAAAAAACATAAACGAACGCAGAGAAACAATGACAATGCTTATTGGTAATGTGGTACATGCACTTATAATTAGGGGTATGCATCATACTCTCGAAATTGTATTTTTTCGCTTGGAGGATACCCTCTATCAGGGACCGTTTTTCCAAAGAAGTGCCCCTTTTTGTTGGTGCCCCCCTTTAAAAGACGCTCCGCCACTCCTGATTATATCAAAGTGAATCTATATATAATCATAACGACTTACCTGTAAGGCAGTTTTTACCAGTAAACCCAGGAGTACATGTGCATGTTCCTGTCTGTGGGTTACACACTCCTCCGTTATAACAGTTATCACACAGACGATCACAGATAGGCACATTCCATTTTCCTGGGGGGCAGCCTTTATGAACAGAGAAATATTTTAAAGTAAAAATTTGTTTGTTTTCAATTCATTCATTGGAGTTTTAACAAACCTGACGCTTTCAATTTTTTTACAAAAGCTATAATATTATTTTAAGAAACTTTACAACGTTCTGTCGATTAGAAAAATAAAATAAAAATGTATTTCTAACTGCTATGGAGGTAAAACCTCTTTTCTTAACCGTAATGGTGACATTGCTTAAGTTTGTCGGGACTTTTCACACCAATCCTATTAAAAGGGTTTTGTTTGTCTGGCATACAAAGATTGAAAGAACTTAACTCATAAATTTATTGCTCAAAATATTCCTTTGACTCATGATATATCAATCGGTTCTTTTTCCTGATAATTAATGTAAAGGTTTGCGCAATTTTTATCAGTACATCATACAAACCCTTTGATATCTCGCAGACAAAACTACGTAGTTCATCGCAAAACTGATCATTCCAGCCGTCAATTAAGCGTACTACACAGAACTGGTACCCTTGAAAGTTATCGGGTGTACCCGACATCCACATGGTAAACCTTTAAACAAAGAAAGGAATTGCAAGTGTGTTTAGTTATAGTGGGTCAATGCACACTGATTTTTTCTCGTTTTCTAGGATGTATTTATAGAATAAGAAAAACATCTTTACCAATCCACTGCCCCCCTCTCTCTCTCTCTCTCTCTCCCTCTCTATTTCCCTCTAAACAAGGAGTTTAGGAGATGGAGTAATTATCTAGCTCATTCCCTTTGTACCATCTTCGATGCCGCCAGGAGAAAATATGTCAGGCATGTGCTTAACTGGATCTTCCTTGCAGATACGTAGACAAAAAGATTCCTGCCTAGCTGCAAACTAACGGCCACTTTCAAAGGGAAATATGCTTTTGTAATGATAATTACATTTTGCTACCACTCGTCTGATGATACGAGCAGTACACAGTGCTTACCTTTACAGGAGGCAAGCGAAAGGAAATGGAGCAAAATTTCCTGAAATATTAATCAAAATTACACGACTGGGCATGTGTGGGCACTAATTAATCTAATCTTTCGTGAGCCGGAAGTAATCGGAAAAGTGTCATATTGCAGGTTTGAGGACTGTAAAATGTCACTTTTTTCACAAATTAAAGCTAGTAAAGGTGAAATTCATAAAAAATCACAAATGTGTCAACTAATATATCACTAGAAACTGGTAAGCTAACAGATGGCCATCGTACACGTTTTAGGTCAACTACATATCGGGTGATTTTATAAACAATACAAATACAACCACCTCCATAGCAGCTGGGATATACGAGAAATTCGCCGGAAAAATTACGTTGTTTTAATGACGTCACTATATGGACCACTACTGCCCAAGCAGACGACATCCCATAGAGAATGAACATAATTGCGAAGCTATTATTTGTCAAATTATAATGAGTTTAGTGCATATAAATGTAGTGGCATGTCAAACCATTGAAAAGGGGATATGACCCGATTCCGATATTTAAAATCTTTTGCTTGTAAATACACAGTATAGAGGTTAATTGACAATCAGAGAAACCAGACTTTCAAATTGAAAAACCCCGGAATGATATTGAGGACGGCATTTGTTCCTTCTTGAAACGCCGAACATACCGCGATGGTGCAGCTGAATATTCAATGGCGTCTTATTTTGTTTACAAGCGACAGATTCCTTTATTTTTGTATCGCTGCATTTTTCATCAAAATAAAACCATGCGCGGGGTTTAGAGTGAGGCAATAGATTATACATTTAGCCTGACGGTAGTGAAGTAAGAGAAAGAACTCAAGAGAAGATGAAAACACAGGTACTGAAAATGTGTGAGATGTCATGGGACATCGTCTGCTTGTGCACATCGTGTCCATACTGTGATCTCACACATCTCAGCAGCGTTCGGAGAGCTCTTCAGGTGCTATGCCGGGGTTGTATTTTAGCGTTTTATAATTTATAATAATCATTACTTCGAATGTTTCCAAGCATTGAATTTTGATAACCTTGTCGAATCAAAGTTTTAACTTTGCTATAATGAAATTAGGTTAGTTTTTAAAATCAATGAATATCTACTTTAAGGATATTTCTTTGTAAAAAAAAAAAATACTACTCAAGCTTTCCAATGATATTCGCGGCTTCGAACCTCGAACATCAAAGGTTACAGCACACCAGTAGATTATATTCTGCAACCTTAGAAAACGGCAGCTGCTTGGAATAATTTGTCACCAGTTGGGTCTCCAGCTCTAAAAACTCCTTGCTCTAATGTTCTCTCTTTCACTCTCACTCACACTCTTTCTCTATCTATTTCTTTCTCTCTCTCTCTCTCTCTCTCCCATCTACATCTCTTTCCCCTTTTCTCACTATTCCTCTCTTCTTTTTTTATCTTCATCTCTCATAAATAAATAATAAGTTGGTTTTGATAAAAGCAAATTGAAAAAAAAAAAAAATTAGTGAAAAAGTATTCGAGCAAAATCCGATTAAAAATATGAAAGTTTTGAAGTTTTGAAGTTGTCATCAATGAAACAAAAATTAAACTCCTCACCAATATGCTCTGTATGAAAATTTCATAGAATTTCATTTTCTTAGTTATTTTTGACGTAAAAGATTTGTTTAGTATATGGGTCGTATAAAACTCATATTTGGAAAAGTCATATTTAGGGTGGATTCATGATTGAACATTTTCTTAGGGGAAAATATAGATGATTAAAGTATGTTAAGGGCACAAATGGAAGGGGAGCTCGCAAGACGCGTCACACAGTTAGTAATTCGTTCTTGACTGATTTCACCATTAACGAATCATAGCTTTCTTATTTTTCATCACTTTTTGCTCAAACCTTAACTGACCCGTTTCTCTCATATTTCTGCTTCTATCGATATCAAATTAATACTAGGTATGTGGACGTCCCATTTAACATTAATTCATTTTGAATGTAAATACCTTGAGTTTCGCAGAAAAGTTCCATCTGCCCATTGAAAGACACCTTCCCTGTCAAGTGAATCAAGCCCGAACCAGAAGTCGATCCCGCTGAAGCTGTTTGCGAGATTTAACTGTTTATGGTGATAAAAAACATGGCTTTATAAAGCTGGTCATACCACGTGATACTCTTGCCTGAATGTCACCTTTATAGTTCCTAAATTCTGCAAAGGCGAGTGAAGCAAGAGACCATGGTGACTAAATGAATAGTAAGAGGACAGTTTGATATTGAAAAATATTTTCTTGAACAAAGTGCACTAGAAAATGTATACAAATTACATATTCCTACAACTCTCTGCATCCCGCCCCGCATTCATACAAATTCAAAGAAAGCCTACGTATTTTGTTTTAATATTCTTTAATATGTTCAACTATGTAGAGGGCTGGATATGTTAAATATTCAGTTTGATTGGTGACCTCTCATCTCTCAAATGAAATAAGCATTGTTCTAATCGTTTAAACTGGCGTAGCCTAGTTTGTAAGATACAAAACGGAGCATGAGGACTCTTTTAGTGAAGCCTTGTCATGGACATTCGGGTCATAGGTATTCAGGGAGGGGGGAGGGTCATGCCTGGTCCCTGAATGTAAACTGTCCGGTTTCACATTACGTGAACGGATGCATTGAGCAAGCATAAAGATACATTCTTTTTTGTGAATTGTATTTCACCATCAAAACACACAATACAAATATGCAAAAGAAAAATTCTGATATTCGCTCAAGGAGTTGGATGATGTGAAAGAAGATCAGTGTATGAAGAATGTTCCCTCATTGCTAACAAACAGTTGGTGTGCATAAATGCCTTAAAGGTATTGCAAAGTTTTGGTATGGGGTCATGAATTTGGTTCAAATTAACATATTGGGAGCATATGCGTTCCTACAATATACATTGATCGTTGTCGCGGTTGAAATCGAGTCTAAAGTTATGAAATTATAAATAATAAACTCTTTAAGTTGTATAGCTCCCTCTCAAGGTCAAGATATTAATTTAGCTATGAAACAATGTTTCTTGACTAAAATCGACAGATTAGCTATTCCCGTTTGGAAATTATATATATCCCAACTACATATTCTGAGATTTCATGGTCGCAGCTACCATTGTACTATAGGCGCTATAGGCGCTATTTGAAATTTATCAACATTTACCGGGAGCACCGGTAAATTTTTATATTCAATTTTTCTCGAAAACAGAAGTGTTTTAGGGGCTAATTTTTTTAGTGCTTATAATACATCCACAGGGGTATCCTTATATATAAAAATTGTAAAGATTCACTATCCACCCAATTTTCAAAATTTCCCAAAACTTTGTATTACCTTTTATACACGATGACAAGATATAGCTTTTTCTTTTTTACTTTACTAGAACCAGTGCTAAACCTGCAATAGCCTTTATCGATTGGAATTTGTTATCCATTTCTATATCCATTTACACAAAACCACCGTCCAGTGATTATAAGCACGGTAGGATTGTTTAGTATACTCACGTCTATTTCTGAGGTCTTCAGTTGAGCCAGCGACCCTCCAAATTTTGGGCAGTGTTTCTTAGCATCAAAATAACTTGCTGAGAAGGTTGGCATATGATACTGTACATTTGGATAATCAATCCACGCTTCACTCGTAACTGAAATGAAAAAAGCGATATCTATATCCATTGAAGTTGAAGGAAGCTTATAAATGTATTAGATATAATAATATTATCTATTTAAAAAATTGAGTTGTCATATAACGCTGCACATTGATATTAATTAAAAGCCGTCCCTTTTTAAGGGTACATCGAGGTCATTAATTTTGTCATGAACATTAAAACAAAAATTAAAAAAATAATATCTAAACCATTCACCAGTACACATTTTTAGGAAACAAAAAACATTCAGTGAGCTTAATATCCCGCCGCATGTATTGCACAATTTTATTCAATTCAATTATTTTATTATTCCTCTTTCAATTTTTCATATTTACAATGATGGTTAATTTTTACATATTCCCATATTATATACATATAGATCAATTTGCACAATACAAATACATTTTTTTAAAACATGAAATCGAAAGGGAACTTAGGAGTGCCTACTAAAAAGCAGAGCTTGTAGGGTGTAGGCCCTCTGTAAAAGTAATTATTATGAATTGTTATTTTTTGCGAAAACAAAACAAAACAACAATAACTAATTCAGTAATACAAAAATCAAATTTAAAAGCAAAACAATAAGAAATACATACATAAAAAAAGAAACAACTAAAGTTACACATACAACAAAGTTGAATAAAGTCACACTACAAATCATATTTGATAGTGGAATGCAATAGCCTAGTCACTATTCAGAAGAAAGCTTTCAAGTCTCCTTTTCAAAATTTGTATCGAATTACACTGTATTATTCAATGAAAACATGCATCTTACATTACAGAGCACACCTACCATGAGGCCTCTCACAGATGTATGGTCTTTGATTCCAACACGGGATATCAGTCCATTTCCCATGACGTTCATCTGTTACATCCACGAAAGAGTTCATGCAGGCGCAGTCTTCCACCCCACCGTTATCGTTCGGTTCTCCTGGAGCCCAGGAAGACTCAGTTGTTCTTTTATACCACATGGTTGATGTGGAAGGTATGAAAACATAATAATCATCGTTCAGTATCACAAGGCATTACTCTCAACACTTTGAGACACAGATATTTTACATAATCTCAACGGGAATACGGTTTATACTGCTTGTAAAAAAAGATCTATAAAAGAAGCATGGCTATGTAGAAATGCATTGTAGTTCGTATACTAAAGCGTATTAGTGAACCCAATAATAATTGGGAAAAAATTGATGAAGCTATAATTGCTTCTAATACATAAAAGACTTTTGTGTTGCAAATGAAAAGAAAAAAAAAGAAGAAGAAAGGAGTAGTTTGAATAAAAAGAGAATGATATGAAATCACCTTTCCGCAGTGCCATCAACCCATACAAAACTGCCATCAATGTCTCTCATAAGTCCTAACCAATAGCAAGCTCTCGACGGGTTCGACGTTGATATGAATCCTACCAGGAAACTCTTGAAAAGGGTGGGTTAAATAGACACACTCAAACAAACTAAGCGTACTCAACACAAATCTTTTTTTTCCCTCTCGTCTGAAAATGATATTATAAAAATTACCAATGGTCAGTATTTCCCACCTAGTTTTGCCCTCACTGGAGTTTTTGTTGAAAAAGGCGTTTACTTTTAAATTATGAATTATGAATAACATTTCTTGGTTATCATACAATGATATGCTCCAGTCTAAACATCTTCTTGATATTCATTTGCAATCATTTGAATCCAGGCTAAAAGCTCAGTTCTAAAATAAATAATTTTGGAATCTTGACTTAAACATTATCATATTATGAGTTGTATTATCTACGGCTAAAAAAAAAAATCCAATGTCGTGACAGTATGTTCCCGTATAAAGAAAAAAAACAATGAATGATACGTTTAATAAATGTGAAAGTGTAAGCTTATGTTCTCTTACATTAAGTTCTTCTGATTTGATAATGGCCAGGTCATCGCCATTGCTCATGCAGTGTGCCCGAGCACCATCATACGACATTGCTTCTCCGTAGAACCGATATAACGATTGGCCGAAACGATGCCACGAACAACGAGAATCTGGCAATGTAAATATGACACAGGATTCGTTCAATTTCATTCAGTTTGCCTTGTTTTGGTTTGCTGTTTGTTTATTATTCATTTAATTTAATTATTAATCAAGTTATATATTTATTCCTGCATTCATCCATTCATCCAGTCATTCATTATTGCATTGAAGTGGTGGTCAGAAAATGTTCAATGGTCGAGGAACATAAATGATATATGTATTGGTATTAGATGTCGATCACCGATGTGGTTACTGTTGAATTGGTCCACAGATATATTCAAATATCACGTATATATGTACCTTTCGGACGTTGACATATGTGGACGCCCTCAGCTGAACAGGAACGCGTTTTCCATTTGCCTTGATCTCCAGCGCTGTATGTAGATCTCATGCGGACACATCTGAGACTTGTTAACGGTTGGGAAGGTGACCAATTTGAGTACCTATCAAATGAAATCGAGTTAAATCCTGTAAATATCCCCGTCCCCGTCATACACTTTCATCGGAAAAAGGATTCCAGATTGCAGGTCGAGATAGGAAATAGGGAATTAATTTTTGGAATATTTTTGTTGTTAATAATTAATACATCAAGGAACTTTTTTGATATATCTATTGCAAAAAAGAGTAATCGTAAGAATAACAATATGTACAAGGAGTCTAACTATCCAATTGACAAACCTTAAAGTTGTTGTATAGGACCATTATCAGAACGTCTATACAATGGGTCAGCTTGAAATGTAGTTATCAAATGATTATAAAAAATATATATCATCATCATTATCACCATCACTACAAACACTATTATTGTGATGGTCACAACAAATAATAATCATTAAGATAGTTTGTGTTGTTTCTATTAGGGCAGGTTTGAATGGCACATGCGCTATTATTTAGCACACTTACCAGCCAATACTTGTATTATGTTATTATGTAAATACCATTCCATGATGATGGTGATGATGAATATTATTATTACTATAATTATCATCCTTATCACTATTATTGTTCTTAATATTGTGCACATAAAGTTGATTAAGTTATTTTTTCCTTTTTTCATGAAATAATTTTGACCACACGGTTTATTCGTGATAGATATAGTTTACTCAGAACTTAATTGATCAATCGGTATGACTCTTTAGATTAGTCAGTAAAGTTTTGATAAGAACAAACACTCAATCCACCAGGAACAAATCATGGTTGTAATAATGACTTTATGAAAAGAGGTAAACAAAAAGGAATTTCCAACATTGTATTAATATTATTATTATTATCATTATTGTTTATCAACTCTGGTTCTGTGTCGTCAATCCACGTGTACTGTCCATCACCATCTGAGTCACGAAGTCCTATCCAGTAGTTCCATCCATCAGTAGCTTTCAACGTGTAGGTGACGAGAAAAGCCTGAGAAGTAAAACAAAAAGTGATTGTTAAAAAGAAAAAAATATTCATGGAGTATCCTTAAATATGTTTTTTTAGGCATCAATGACCTTTTGCCTGAAAAAAATATGAATTTTTTCTTAAGACAGGCGCAAGCTATAATATGGTCAAATTTTAGTTTAGCGGATTGAGTATTCGACAAATCATAGAGTAGAAGAAAAAAAGTACAGTGAAATCACACTTCACTTCATCCGACATGATTTGCAGTTACCATGTTTATTTACCTATAGGATACACACTGACATACCAAGTATGATCAGAGGTCAGGGATTATATGGTTGTTACCCTCATGTTACACCCATGCAAAATACAAATTAGTTTACATAAAAGAATGAAAACTGAAATACATATTTTACAGAGAAAAATGAACTTGGTGAAAGTTGTTTCAATAGCCAACAAGAAATATCCTAGACATTTTTTAAATATGCAATATAAATCTAAGTGATTCAGGTTAATGTCTTGCGAATTTGTCAAATAACATGGAACAGCCTTTCTTACACCGGATAAACGAGGGATAAAGGAAATATGTAATATCAGTGACAAAATCATATTGATGAATACATATTGGTGAACTTTATTCCACTTACAGTTTGTTCATGAGAACTAATAACTGCAAGATCTCCATCGTTGTCTTGGCAGTGGACCCTCGCATCAGACCAAGTCCGTCCTTCGTTAACGATGAGGTACTGTGAATCACCATAGTCCAACCAGTCTGGAGTATTACATATCTGCCCATTGACTGAATATGAATGTAATAACATTACTAATGAATGTTGTATTATAAATTCATAGGCCACTTCTAGGCAATAATATCATTTTTTTTAAAGTTTATATAATTTGAAAAGTAGATAACAAAACAAAATTGTTTTGTTATATGGTCGTCCTTCATGTTAATTTTGTTTGTGATATTCTATGTTTATAAATTATGTAGAATATATATATATTTGATAAAGACCTTTTGAAATAACAAACGGACATTTTTGCTAACGGGAACAATAAATGGTGAGCTGTATCATACTAAATTGATATTGCTGCAAACGATACTTTGAGACATACAGCGAAATGAATCGTTGGAAAGTAGTGAAGACGACATGAGTTATAACTACAGGCGAAATTGAATGTCATTGTTGAATGATATACGTGTTGGATGTGTCTATTGGTTAATTCGGATCATATCCGAAGAGTATTTGGATTGCCTTTGACTGACTTCAACATAATTTAAGGAGAGTCATGTGTAATATTTCTTACAAGATCTCTAGAGCAGAGTAGACTTGAATTCTTAAAAAAAAATTATGTTGGTAATTTTTGTTCTTTCATTTGTAATAACAAATGTACACTATTTGTAGTTTCTTTTTAAATGACACTAAAGAAGTTTCGGAATGAAAAAGAAATTGTACTAAAAAGGTAAAGATGTTGAATATTTAAATTTGTATCTAATTCAGGTCTAGATGTACATGTTAAAAGAACATAGGGTGATAAGTGAACTTTAAGGTTGGCAATCCTAATGTATGGTGAGAGTTTGTTTGTTTTCTTCATAAGGGAAAATGCTGGAAAATTAACCAGAATACTTCATGGCTGAAAAGGATTCACTTGGGGAATATAGGACCTAATCCCAGTGAATTGAGTTATGTGTGTGACATAACAAGGGAAACTAGAGAAATGTGGGGATGTAGGTCAATAACAGGACCAAGTTCTAGAGAGTCAAATGAGGAGAGGAGAAGTAGGAGGTACTACGAGACTTGCAAGCCTTGAGATGAAAATCTGATTTCGATGTTATATTTGAAGTGTAACCCTAAATGTTAACTCATTGTCTTTGTTTACTGCAAGGACTGTGTATGTGTTTTTAACCCTAAGTGAGGGTATTTCTGTATGGTATATTTCGTGTGTATTCCTGTAGATATTTCAGTTACCATGTGACATGACAACAATACCAACAATAATACATATTTAGAATAATATACATACCTAGGCATGGTAATAATGATAATAATAATAATAATAATAATAATAATAATAATTACAATTATGATAATCCTGTTTCCCCAGGGAATCCCCATAAGTATCATGCTGTTCTTGCTGTAATAAAATTATCCCAGCAAATGTCAGGTACCCATTTACATCTGAATGGAGAGTAGCAAATGCGGATTAATATCTTGCCAAAGGGAATAAGTGCCCGATGGGATTCGAACCCTCAACCCCTGGATTGAGAGTCAAGTGAATGAACAAATATACCACGACATCTCCACAATATTGCCACCTCCAAGACACATCCACACCTACATAAAATACCCTAGATCAGTCTGATTTGCTTGTAGTTACTTGTTAAAGGAAACAGTAAAGAAAAGGAAACAGTAAAGATCGAAAATGGAGACATGAACACAATGAAGGATCCTATTCCAAAAGGTAATACCAGCTAACGGGATCGTAGTGAGTGCGGTTTAAGCTCTCGCATCGATGCGTGTATTTACCTTGCCAAGTATCTCCATGAAGGCTGATAATCGACACCAGCATGGCCAACATCTGCATAGACACATACATGATTCGATGAAGGATATCCACCATAGCATACAACGAGGGTCATCTAAGATATTGTTCCTCTTGCCTCCGCTTCCTGTACACAAGAAGGTTGATATCGAAAATGATATCGCTAGTGATATTCGTTTGTCTCGCAATGTATGGTCAACAAGGGATCTTTAAAAAAATCACGACGTTTCATGTGTCGCTGTTACACTTCGTCAGGTGATGAAATATATTGTAAGCAAGCGTCTTTTATACTATACGGGTTATACTCTACCCGGTCCCCCCGTAGAGTATAACAGACGCTTGCTCACAATATATTTTATCACCTGACGAAGTGTAGCAGCGGCACACGAAACGTCGTGATCTTTTAGATCCCTTGTTGACCATACATTGCGAGACAAACGAATGTCACTAGCGATATTATTTTCGATAGTATATCCGCAATGAGTAATATATTTAGCATCAAGAAGATTGATGTTCCTAGATAATGTATTCTTAACGATGTTTCAAGCACAACAAAAACATATTCCAATTTTTCACCAAGCTGTCGTTCCCAAAATGTCAATTGGTAGGTAGACGTAGTTATAGGTAGTGGTGTTTTCCTGTACCAAAAACTTAAGCATAACTTGCTTTTACCTCGTTGTAAGTCGAAACGGAATACTGTTTTTTTAATGGCCAACTTCCTCAAAGTGCAATGGAAGGTGTAAATCGATAGTCACAAGCCCTTGAAAGGTATTGAAATACACTTGACTAGTTCCGGTTTACATTGATACTGGCATGATGTCATGCTTACATTTGGCATTGTACGTGAACCTGACACAATGCTCTATTCAAATGATACAAATGAGATCTTTTGAGAGCAAATTCAATGCTTGGCTTGGTTTATTGCACATTAACACATATTATTTGCTAGCCACCCGACTCAACTTCATGCATAACTACTATTAATGGAACCTTGTTTTTTGTAGGTACGTAAGGCTATTATGTTAACAGTAACGGGATAGATGCAACGAAAGCACTGAGGAGATATTTATATTCGAACCGGTCAAATTAAAAAAAATTGTTCTCAAACAACAAGGGAAAAATCTTTTTTATTTATTTAAAATTAGTACAAATATAATGAGGCATCGGGGCCCGCCAGACAAATTAGTTTTTCTTTTATTTCGAAACCTTCAGATTCTAATTCGTGTCCGAAACGAAGAGCATATATATGTATGCGCTCAGCGCGTTAGTGGTTCGTTAAACTATCTCCATCATACGTTAAAGGGGCTGTAGCATGACCAGACTGTATGCGTCATTCCCGAAGCCCACTCGGGGATGATCGGGTATAATACGACTACGGACGACGCGAACGCAGTAGGCCCAATATATTAACGTGCGTGCAACATACGCGAAACCGAAGCGTGAGGAGAACTTCGGTCTGTTTCGCGAACGCTAGCTCTCGCTGACCCAGTTAATCAAGTCCATTCGTTTACGTGCAGTTGTTCAAAAGAAGACGTAGATGGCGTCAATTAGTATTTCCTATGCTACAACCTCTTACGTTAAAGGGAACCTAAACCTTCATACTAAGTTACTTTTATTGTAAAGTTTAAGATATTTGAATATAATCAGTGAAAATTGGAACAAAATCGGGCAAGGAATAAGGAAGTTAGAGCTTTTTGAAATGCCTAGTCACTAGAGGGCGATATTTAATTTGATGACATCATCTGTGGACAACTCTCCATGCCTTTTGTACATCAAATTTCACAATTCTTGCGTTTTCTTCGTATTTATTTTTGTTCTTGATCCGACTTCATAACATGTGAAGTAGAATATAATTTTACATTCTATACCTTGCTTTCAGGGGACTAGATTAGGCTATCTCAATCACAAGAAAGAAGGAAAAACATGAAATTTGATGTACAAACGGCATGGAGAGTTGTCCACAGATGATGTCAGTAATTATTATAATTATTGCATACTTCCTCTACAGTGCGTCCCAGAAAAAACGAAACCGAGAATTATCGATGTTTTATCACAATCATAATTAATAAATGACACGTATTAATTTGTAAAGCTTAGATCCTCCTCTTTCATTTGAAGCAGCTCATTATGATGCATGAGTTATTAAAAACAAATTGAAGAGAGGGTACCAAAAAGACATTAGGCGGGCGGTGTCATTTTTTTCTGCGGCACAGATTGGGGCTTTTTTTTAATAAGAGGTCTTGATTTAACTCTTACCCTAACCCTAACCCTAACCCTAAACTTTCCCATAGGCTCAACACGCACCTAACCACAATTTGTGCCGCAGAAAAAAATAACGCTGGCGGGCGGTATTTGAATTTGAAAGAGAAAATCACATTTCTAGAAAGTTTATTTTCTGCCCTTTCATATGACACCTCAATGAAGAAAAATGAGCCAGGATCGAATAACAAAGTTCTGTTTGTTGTCTCTCTTTTCTCCTCTCCCTTTTCCTCTCTCCCTCTCTCTCGGTCTGCAGTTCAATGGCGTAGCGTGGATGCAATCATCGAGAAGGCACTTGCTTCATGGGGGCCCAGAAGGAAAAACCAGTTGCAACTGGTCCAGTCGAACCAGTTAAAGCCAACTGGTAACCCTGGAAATTGAAATGGGCCAGTTGAACCAGACCAGTTGAATTCTAACTGGACCAGTTGAAATCCAACTGGACCAGCTAGAATTCAACTGGTCAGATTCTAATTGGTCCAGTTGGAATTCAACTAGTCAAATTCTAACTGGTCCAGTTGGAATTCAACTGGTCAGATTCTAACTGGTCCCTTTCAATTTCCAGGGTTACCAGTTGGATTTAACTGGTCTAACTGGACCATTCAACTACCAATTGAAAACTTAATTAGTAATTAAAGGCATAAGTAGCACTTGTACTAATTAATTTTGCCAATTGGCAACAACCCAGTAGGCCTATAACTAGATCGTCTGCAATTTCCAATGTAAAGGCATTGGTAATAAGTAGACTTGTTAACTTAGTATTTTGAATGTACTTGTATTTTATAGAATATGTATTTTAGTTAATAGTTAATGTTTTCCCTAATTCATGTTTAAATTAATGTTATTTACACGAAGTAATGAATAGTCCAGATTCAGTCCGTTCGTTCTGTTTATCCCCCACACACAGCGCGGTCTCTCCACTGATCGCGCAATCCCCAAATTTTCGTCCAGATTTAGAGGAATGGCTAGGTCTACTTTCAACGTTGAGGGTGTGTTATTTTATCAGCTAATTGGGTGCGCTGAACGAAAACGGTACAGAGGCTGGACAACTGGGTCGCACGCACGGAAGCAGGAGCAGGAGCTAGGACCGATTGGGGGACTCATGGGAGGTTCATCTTCATCACAATCCTCACTGAGTATGGTGTTGATGCATGACCGTGCCTTCCGAAACTTGCGCTTGGACATGCTGACCAGGCTGTGACGCATGTATAGTTAGCGAAGACCGCAGTGGCTACGGTGGGCTGAGCCATTTGAGGAGCTCCCCATACTTGTGCACCCTCTTTTTACTTCAGGTAAACCATTCCTTTATATATTCTACAAATCTAATCAGCTAAAAGTGAAAAATACATTGTGACTATAAGTGGACTATAACATGTAATACTTGTATGAAAAGAAAATATCAAAAGATCTTGGTAAAAGGTTTTTACAACTGTTTCTTTGGGAACAGTAAAATCCTCGAAGGGATGGGTAATCTGAAAAGGTAGGCATGTCATCGTAAACAAGTTTATTCTCTAGTTTTCAAACCAATATCAATTTCAAGATGAATTCTATCTCCAAATGTGTAACTAAATAGTTTAAAACATGTGTTTTAACGGTAAGAAGTCTTATATTTATGTTTAAACTCCCCCCAAAAGTGAGCTACCCGAACCCGTGTCATCCTTGTTTGTTATGAACTATTGAGTCCACTCCTATCCAACCCTTCCAAAAACATCTCTAAATGCAAATCAGCCTAACATTTACTTTTCAACACTTTCATCGAGCATGAAAAGACGTATACCAACACTGGCATTTCCTCAGGGGAGTCAATTAATAAAAAAATATATCTCCACCCGATTAATGCATTATTATTTATATGAAGTAATTTGTTACCGCAAAGTAGTGTGGCTGGTATTTGGCAGACTTTCATCACAGTTTGCCAAATTCCAAACTGCTTTAATGATCTGACGGATTAGTTTTGTTGATTGGCGATTTTAAAACAAAATAAATGAGTCTTTCTTTTGATATTCTTTATTGTCATACTACTTTGATGTTTACATATTGTGTATTTTATCTATCAGTATTCACATTTGATATTTGCCTCGAAATCCCCTGCTCATAATGTTTATATATTAACTTGGATTGCATTATCTAACTTTAATTAACTTTGAATGCTACTATTCAACCTTTACTTAAATATACAGCCTTACATAACACAATGCTACACTACATTGTAAATTGATATATATGTTTACAAACAGAAAATTGATTTGCTACATTGCATTGTAAACTGGTTTATATGATTTATATGTCTATACAAAGATTATCGATGTACATCAATAACGTTTAATAAATACAATATAATACAAGTTTATTTTATTATGCATAGTCTATGTCTATATTCACAACTTATATTTTCATATTTAATCGTTGACATCCTTACACGTTCTCGTCGACATATTAACCAACCTGAATTCCACTGCTTAGTAGTCGTAGTCGTAGTTATAATAATAATAACTATGATTATAATAAAAATTAATTATCTATTAATTCTTGTACAAGAATGTGTTAATTATGTTTTCCACCAGCAATAACAGGCAATAACACTGGTAATCAATACTGATAAAAAGTCGAATATTATATTGTCCTACTGATATCTAAAAACACGATTAACATGATGGAATATGCATTCGTACATTTTGGCATACGTATATATACATGACTCAATACATTTTCCATATAATTTGCACCTGCATTGAATCATTCAAACTAAAACCGTAAAATACAATTAAAAAATAGAATTATATTTTGGTGCTCCATGATGTAAGATTCATGTTTTTTGTATACATCATTTACATTATTCAGAAAACGGCAGTAGGAAACAAACTTCAATGAAAGAAGATAACCCTATATATCCATTTAAAGAAACTAATCATATACCCTGATTTTCATGTAGTAGTGTGACCTAATGTCTACAACCTTTTTACCCACAATCGTCAGACATTTCAAAAAGGTATTTCAAAAAGAAACATTTCAACTGATCCCCAATATCAAAAGATTTTGTAATAATGCGAATAGACATGGTAAATAATAACATAAAAAGAGGAGCACAAGACAAAGAAGAAAAAAAGCCATGATAAGTTTTGACAACTTTTCGTCATGGTATTCTGATTGGGTACATGAAAGGAAACGCCCAAGTTCATCAGTATAGCTTTTCTTTCAGTTATTAAGATAAACTTTAATATTTCACGATAAGTTTTAAAGGCATCTTCACAGAATGATTGATACACCGACATATATATGCAACAAATTAAAATTGAAAAAAAAAATCTTAATCAGCACATTAAGACCTTGTTTAATGTTTCATTATAGTATTGTTTAAATGCCTGGTACGTTGACATACTCTCTCGTTATGGCGTCATTCAATGCTTCGTAGTTAGCTTCTTGATCAGGTTCCTTCAGATCCTGATAGGTATTACCATCGGTACTGATATCTTGGTAGGTATGGGCATCTGTCTTTGACGGATCAAATACAGGGTTCTCATACTGCGGAGACGAATCGGACTCCTTCCCTTTAGACTTAGTAGTGGCTGATTCATCGCTAAAAGTTAATATTATATAAGCATAGATAAATTGCATCGATGAATTACATAATTACAAAAATAATACATTTCCAATTAATGGTTTATAGAAAAATGTCAACACGACATGTGGAAATTGGTAAGTTTCTTCTAAAATACATAATATTTAATATAATTTAGCTTGTATTTTCCTGACAATACGGTTTGCGCATCTTGCGTGGAGGAGTACGATGAGAACGGACTGATGAGAGGAACAACAAGTTAAGAATAAGGTATCTCTCTAACCTTCTTCGCTTGTAAAAGATGATGATGATAATTATAACGATAACAATCACAACAACAGCACCAACAGCGCTTCCGGCGACAGTTGCTATGGAACCTGAAGGTGGTGAGGATGCTGTGTGAAGTCGGATGGTAGTGAAAAGAAATGATAGGAGTTCGAAATATCAATGAAGTATTAGAGTTAATAGATACATGATAGATACTTCGAATACCTTTACTTGTGCCATGGATATCTTTTTTTACTACCCTACCCCACCCCACACATATGGAAATATGGAGAAGACAAAGTCATTGCTGTAGCGATTCCGTTTCAAACGCTCGTTCGTACATACTATAAAATAGTCAAAGTTGTACATCGAATCAAATATCTGAAAGGCATAGACCTTAAAAATAACCTTGTGAAAAAATGTTACAATTTACATTAGTGTTTGAGCAAACCCCGGCCGCAGCAGACCAGGGCATAAAGAGAGTATCACTGAGAATAACGCAATATCAGAACTATAAATGCGTGCGTATAGGAGTAGGGTGTGTGTGAGTGTGAGTCGCTAGCTGATATCAGGGAGGTAATAGAGAAGGAGTGGAATCAAGCCGCTGTCCTTTGACCCCATGCTCCAAGCCGCCGAAAAGTTATGCGCTAGTCTGCAACTGTTGACCAGGTGGTGAGATAAAAGTGCGCAAGAAATATCAGGATTTAGAATTCTTACATCAGACAATGGTATCTCAGCAAATGTTTGCTGTTCCTTTTAATGATTTCTCATCAATTGTTGAATGTGTAATGAGTTGAAAAAGCGAGCACAAGCTTTTGTAATTTCATACTTTTTTTCCGACTGCAAAAATAGAAAAAGCACGCGAAAGCACGCATTAGCAAACTTAAAGTTATAGAAGATTGAAAACCATGGATTAAATGACGGGACATTAAAACGTGCTAATTATACAAGAAAAATAAACGAAATAGCCCTCTCAGTTGAGAAGATCTCGTTAAATATGAGTATTATAGTTTTTTTTTTTTTTTTTTTTAACAAGAAAAATGATTAGCAACGAACATCATAAACAGGCAACAAGAAAGGTGAGTTGTTCAGATCTCATGGATCCAAAATAATATTTTTAGATAATATTTAGGAAAATGCTTGAAATGTTGTTGGCCAATGCCATCTATACTAACCTTTACTTTTCCGATTTTTATATGCAAAAGCTGAATCGTTATCTAAATACATTTTTTTATTTATCAGGCACGCATTTATTTGAAGAGGATTGTTGGTGTAAATCCTGTTTGGAGGTCTGTGACTTAACAAAAAAGGAATACTCCTAATCAACCACTCTCCCGTTTGATAAATTTTCAAATGCGACAATGAGACTTAAATCCCACTTTTTGAAAGTAAGTACATTTCATATCCACATTACTCAGTTACTTGAATTAAATCATTATAATTATTATATCGATCGACAAAACGAGCGATTATTCTGTGGAAAAGCTGTAAGATACAAAGAGTAAACAAAAGTGAAGAACTCACATAACTCCTGGGTCTTCACACTGAAAAGGGGTCCTCGATCTCCTTCTCCTTTCGGACCTTCCCGAATCACTGCGATTTGAATCTCGTAGTTTGTCCCGTCTTCGAGACCAGTGATGTTGTATTCCAATAAGTCTAATCCTTCACGTGCCACTTCCCTCCTACCTCTTGAAGACCCAGTGTCCAAAGATCCATCTGGTAGCAAGGTAGCACTGTGTGTCTCGTTCCCATCTTCAGTATGAACGTAAACTATGTAGCCAGTAATGGGACCATCACCTGAATCGATGGAACGGTTCCAGGGTCTCCAAGAGATGACGACCCAGTAATGACTGAATGCAACTAACGTAGGTAGTGAAGTTAAGATTGGAAGCTCTGTTTTTTGAAGAAGAAAAAACGGGTCAAAAGGGGATATTTCTGTTCTGAATCAGTAATGAATGTGAAGACCTTCAATCATGTGCATTTGGGCTTATTCCATAATCCAGCAACCCTCCTCGATATATCATACATAATCGTATTATGTTGTGATAATAAAGTTAAGTTTCCTTTATTATTAGCTAAACACAGTTTATTTATGAAAAATGCACATCATACAGTGTCTAGCGATGTCATTAACGTTAACTACATGGATATCATTCATAAAGCATTGTATGACATACGTACCATAAAAAGCAGTAGATGCCAACTTCACATAGCCGAACTCGGACGAATTATTGAAAGGGTCCCCAATGAAACAGTAAACAGGACTGTCATCCGGAAAATCTTGGAAGTTGAACGTGAAATTATGTAGTCTTGAAGAGATGCTTTGTGGAGGATCTTTGGCCATTTCCCAGTTGTCCATTGAGAAGTCCCCTGTGGTAGCTTTCACAAAGTTGGGTTCAACGTTAGTTGGTGAATCGAACGAGATTGCACAGGAAAACATGGCAATACCAGGGTTTGTCTTCTCACGTGCAGATTGAAAGCGACCTAACCGTAAAGGAGACAGATAGGGGGAAATCAGTAAAGTCATCAAGTTGCTTGCTACAGTTTATATACGTGGTGATTTTCAGACAAATAGATATGAATGATACAATGGAATCCAAATAAGAGCTCTTTTATCATGTTTCTCACAACTCACCGTAGCTAGTACAGAGTTACTTAAATAGGCTTGAATACAAGTGATAAAGTTAGAGGTTGCATTCCGAATGAGACCACTTTTAATTGCGACGTATCTTTGCCAATTTACGGTATTCTTTCTTTTCCATTTTTGACAAAGAAGTATTAAGCAATTATATAAATATGGACATGAATAAAATAGGTTAGGCATGAAGGGTCTTCATTGTAGTTTCCCAGCAAATATAAAAGGCTAAAAGTGCTCTCATAGAAAAGACCGATACAGAATTAGAGATAAGGATTATGGTGAGTTCACTGAAAAAAAAAGTATGGCAACGACAACACCAACGATATAATAATAATTATAATAAACATAGTGATAATAATAATAATGATAATAATAACCTAATTTGCATGTGTAAACTAATTAATAACTCTCTATCAAAGTAAATGAATAAATGTGTAATGATGTATATACCTATTTGGCAGCTTTCCCCTGTCCATCGTGGATGGCATCTTCCTGAGCTACAAGAACCAGTCACTGAGTTACAATCATCTTCACCATCTCGACAGTGACATGTACGGGAACACAGGTTGTAACATCCAGTAACTAAAAACAAGAGGGGAGAGATTGTGCATATAACGATTTCTAAATGACTTGAATGTTATCAATGTAAATATGCCTAACAGATAGAACGGATGACAGAAAAATGATATGATAAATTATGCATGAAACCAACGAATTGAGTCTCACATGAGTTGCAGCTATCGGGCATGTCCACCGAGTCTGATGTGAATCCTATTTCACATTGACCTTCTGTTGTGATGCAGAATCCAGAGACCTTGTCACAACCAACATTATCTGGACAGTTACAATGGTCAGTACAGCTGACACCAAAATAACCGACTAGGCAAACGGATGACACTGTAAAACAAGCAAACCAATCAATAAATCATTTTGTCACTATAAGATTTGATTTATATTGGTCTTGATTTATTGTTTATAACTATCCGGTTTCTTAGTTGCAATCGAGACATGGAATCCAAAGTAAAACAAACTTTCTTTCTATCTTTCTTTCAACTCTTTCTCCTTCTTCTTCTCCTCCTTTTACTTCGTTTTTTCTTCTTCTCATGTTCCTTCTTTTACGGCCGACATGGGCAGATAGTTCCGTGTCTGTAATGGCTAATGGAAAGTTAATAAAACTGTCTGAGCCATGTGGATATATATGACAGCAGTGGGATACTATCGTAGCAATTTTTGTTTGCATATTTGAACTTTGAAGTTTCCTTGATGACTTTGCATTTCATGGCGAGGGCCTAGGTGGCATAACGCAACGGGATGATACATTATTCATCCCAAATTTGAAGGCTCCTAGCATTGGTTCAATTATGGGAAGAGCAGCCCACCAAGATAAATACGAACGGTTTTCTTTTTTGCTTCTTTTCTTCCTTTAGCGGTGTATCCTCTAATTATTTTGTATCTTTAACAATGCATTTTTACATTTTTTACATAGACAACATTACATCATCTGTTAATTTTTTATTTTTTAGATTGATATTTGGAATAAATCTCTTTAAATTGATATTAATTGGAACCCTCCCTCGCCTCTGGATACGCCCATTACAACATTACATCATCTGTTAATTTTTTATTTTTTAGATTGATATTTGGAATAAATCTCTTTAAACTGATATTAATTGGAACCCTCCCTCGCCTCTGGATACGCCCAGTATGATACTTTACCTTGGCAACCTTCTCCTGACCATCCCGGCTCACAGCCCTCTTCACATTTTCCAGTAAACACATCACACGGCATTCCATCTATACAGTGACAACCCTGGAGACAGTCAGAGCCAAACTGTCCATCGCGGCATGCTAAAAATATAGAATAATGTCACTTATAGGTATCAAAAAATCTTTGAAACTCCCGTTTATATAAAATTGAAATTATATAATGAATCAGAACAAAGGCCTATTTCATTTATGCGATTTGGCTACAAAAAACACTCACATGCTGCATCAAATCTGCAAAGGTAAAGGTGGACCCTGAAAGAAAGGAGGACATATTTTGCAGTATGATTTCTATTTTCTATTAAATGTCTACACATAATTATGTTCGATTGAGCAATTCCCAGGCGTTAGAGATTGTGTCGGGCTAGATACATAATAATAAAGAGAATGCTTGTATAAAGGTAACTCTTGGAAATACACGCTCCCATAAGAAAAAGAAGAAATAAACAGCATAAGTTGAAAACAAACGAGAGAACGGAGAAAAGGCATCCAGAATGGATGGAAAACCTATCAAAGGTAATCGAAATATTATCAAAAGATTATGATTGATTATAAAATATTGTTTTAATAACATGTTCAAAGTTTAGAATTGATCATGCCCCCTCGTAGCAATGCTACCTGGTAACAATGCGACTGTGATCATAGTGTTATTAAACAACCCATATAAAATATATCTCACTTTCATACAGGATTACTTTCAAAACAATACACTGTGCTACCTTACTTTCATTACAGAATGCTCCTGCGTAGCCAGCTATGCACCTGCATTCATTAGGACCTGGAAGGCAAAACTTGTTGCCAGTGCAAGAAGAATCATCAGCTACCGCAGAACCGCATACAAGTTCACACTCAGACCCAAACCTTTGGTCGCCACATGCTGTTATTGATAATTAATAATTGATTATCTTTTGAAGCATACATACTCATGTGCATTAATATGACATTTACATTGGAGTTATTTACATTTGATACTATTTTTGCATTATAGCCCTTACAAAAAAAAAGTTCAATGGTATACCAATGGTATACCATTCGGAAGTACCACTGAAAATAACATACGGATACCATTCACAAACACCATTAAAATACCATTCGGATACCATTGAGATTACGCTCGCAACGTACCATTGGGCACCATTCATCTACCAGTGAAATACCATTCAACCTAATAATAATTTTTTGGACGCTCATTTGCATAACCACCAATGGTAGATGAATGGTACTATTTACACTAGTGAAATTTGTATAAGAAATATGCAAATTTTGTAACATTGGAACGAAATTAAGTTACACACTTAAAGATAAAGTTTAATTCTGGTCATGCGATTTAATTGTGAACGAAACAGTGTGGAATCGATCACAAAAAGTTGCTTATGTAGCATATAAGTATTGGTGTGTACTGCAAGGTTTTCGAATCATCAAAATGATAAGAAATTTGGCCCAGTCTTGGTAAATGTAACAAGCACTGTACACAGAAAGATGAATATGGGACTACACAACCATGTGGTACAATAATGAGGCCCACATTTTAAAGCTGTTACATGTCATATTTAGAATATGAAGGCATTTGAAGAACCATGCTTTTCAGGGAACATTTTTTCTCTGATGTTCTTCCGCTCACAATTTTGTGATCACCTCTCCCCAGAACTCTACATTCTCTTTAATGCATTATCAATGTTATTAATAACATTAATATGGTTAACTAAAATATCAACATAGAAGGGAGTGAATGCCTTGCTACTAAGAAAGATAGACAAAGGGAATAACGCTGGTTTTCTATCTACAACAAATAGCTGATTTTTTTTGATTTTTTTTGATTTTTTGTTTTTTTTATGGTCAGTTTTTATTCTTTTCTCTTTTGAAACAAATTATAATCATAGTACAAATTACAATCATCATATGTAACGCTCACTGCAAATGTAATGACATTATAAATCAGTATAAATTTTTGTCTTACAAACGGCTTCAAAGGAAACTTACATAGTTAGTTCCTTTACATCATATTCGACACAAAACTTCATATTTTCAAAGAAAACATATGCAGTTGTATAATCCAAATTTTTTTGTTTTAACAATGTAGCAACTTATACTTCTTTTATACTGTTGTCCTGAGAGAAAAGTTTTCTCTTTTTGTTAACCCTACCCTACCCGACCTCTCCCTTATCCCCCTCCCTCCCCCCCCCCCTCTTAACCGGTGGACGACTGGCTCTGGGTTCCAATTGTTTGTCTAATACTCAGGTTTTCCCATTTAGAAAAATGAATAGTGAGAGTTCCCCTCATTGTTGCCAATTTCCTTTCTTCTACTTTATCCCCTACTATACTATTCTTTATTTCATTAAAAGAGGGTGGTTTTTTAAGTTCTCTATTTCTATAAATCAGATATTTAACAAGAATTAAAACATGATTCATTAATTGATATTTTCCTTTGTTTAGTAACACCAATCGATATGATAAGACGCAGGTTTATACATTTATGATGCCAGATAGATGAAGATACAATGCGTTACGTTAGCACGCTGAACAAGACTGAACAAGTTACATAATAAAACGTAGACAATGATATTTCCTTAAAAATAAATTTCCGTAGAGTTTACATCGAGAGTTTATTCTTTTAGGAATGTTTTACATGCGAATCGTAGCCGGAGTTAAAAACATAAACGAACGCAGAGAAACAATGACAAATATTATTGGTAATGTGGTAAATGCACTTATAATTAGGGGTATGCATCATACTCTCAAAATTGTATTTCTTCGCTTTGAGGTTACCCTCTATCAGTGACCGTTTTTTCAAAGAAATTTCCTTTTTGTTGGTGCCCCCCTTTAAAAGACGCTCCGCTGCCCCTGA
Source organism: Strongylocentrotus droebachiensis (assembly GCA_035222895.1). Taxonomy (NCBI): domain Eukaryota; kingdom Metazoa; phylum Echinodermata; class Echinoidea; order Camarodonta; family Strongylocentrotidae; genus Strongylocentrotus; species Strongylocentrotus droebachiensis. Next base: position 133,522 of record JAVYIG010002265.1, on the reverse strand, counting down.
TTATATAAAATTGAAGCTATATATAATCATAACGACTTACCTGTGAGGCAGTTTTTACCAGTAAACCCAGGGGTACATGTGCATGTTCCTATCTGTGGGTTACACACTCCTCCGTTATAACAGTAATCACACAGACGATCACAGATAGGCATATTCCATTTTCCTGGGGGGCAGCCTTTATGAACAGAGAAATATTTTAAAGTCAAAATTTGTTTGTTTTCAATTCATTCATTGGAGTTTTAACAAACCTGACGCTTTCAATTTTTGTACAAAAGCTATAATATTATTTTCAGAAACTTTACAACGTTCTGTCCATTAGAAAAATAAAAATAAAAATGTATTTCTAACTGCTATTGAGGTAAAACCTCTTTTCTTAACCGTAATGGTGACATTGCTTAAGTTTGTCGGGACTCTTCACACCAATCCTATTAAAAAGATTTTGTTTGTCTGGCATACAAAGATTGAAAGAACTTAACTCATAAATTTATTGCTAAAAATATTCCTTTGACTCATGATATATCAATCGGTTCTTTTTCCTGATAATTAATGTAAAGGTTTGTGTGATTTTTATCAGTACAGCATACAAACCCTTTGATATCTCGCAGACAAATCTACGTAGTTCATTGCAAAACATATCATTCCATCCGTCAATTAAGCGTGCTACACAGAACTGGTACCCTTGAAGGTTATTCGGTTTACCCGACGTCCACATGCTAAACCTTTAAACAAAGAAAGGAATTGCAAGTGTGTTTAGTTATAGTGGGTCAATGCACACTGATTTCTTTTCATTTTCTAGGATGTATTTATAGAGTAAGAAAAACATCTTTACCAATCCACTGCCCACTCTCTCTCTCTCTACTTCCCTCTAACCAAGGAGTTTTAGGGGATGGAGTCATATCTAACTCATTCCCTTTGCACCATCTTCGATGCCGCCAGGAGAAAATATGTCAGGCATGTGCTTATTGGATCTTCCTTGCAGACACGTAGACAAAAGATTCCTGCCTAGCTGCAAACTAACGGCAACTTTCAAAGGGAAATGTGCTTTTGTAGTGATAATTACTTTTCGCTACCACTCGTCTGATGATACGAGCAGTACACAGTGCTTACCTTTACAGAAGGCAAGCGAAAGAAAATGGAGCAAAATTTCCTGAAGTATTAATCAAAATTAATCAACTTGGCATGTGTGGGCACTAATCTGAGTTATTATAACATGATAACGAATTGTACATGAAAAATTCACTTTTTATTTTCGTGAGCCGGAAGTAATCGGAAAAGTGTCATATTGCAGGTTTGAGGACTGTAAATTGCTAATATTTTTCACAAATTAAAGCTATTAAGGATATTTCTTTGTAAAAAAAAAAATCACCACTCAAGCTTTCCAATGATATTCGCGGCTTCGAACCTCGAACATCAATGGTAACAGCACACCATTAGATTCTATTCTGCAACCATAGAAAACGGCAGCAGCTTGGAATAATTTGTTACCAGTTGGGTCTCCAGCTCTTAAAACTCCTTGCTCTAATTATCTCTCTCTCACTCTCACCCACACAGTCCACACTCTTTCTCTTTCTATTTATCTCTCTCTCTCTCCCATCTACCTCTCTTCTCCCCCTCACACTCTCTCCCCCCTTGTCTCACAATTCCTCTCTTCTTCTTGTTTAATCTTCATCTCTCATAAATAAATAATAAGTTGGTTTTAATAAAAGCAAATTGAAAAAAAAAAAATTAGTGAAAAAGTATTTTAGCAAAATCCTATTAAAAATATGAAAGTTTTGAAGTTTTGAAGTTGTCATCAACTCCTCACCAATATGCTTTGTATGGACAATTTCATAGAATGTCATTTTCTTAGTTATTTATGACTTAAAAGATTTGCTTAGTATATGGGTTGTATAAAACTAATATTTGGAAAAGTCACATTTAGGGTGAATTCATGATTGAACATTTTCTTAGGGGAAAATATAGATGATTAAAGTATGTTAAAGGCAGGCTTTACTACTTCAGCCAGAGGGATTAGACCACCAAGCGAGCCAGCGAGGTCACTGTGACAGGTGGCTATCTCATTAACTCAGCTCTCATTTAACATAAGAAAAAGAGGATCATGGGGGACCAACAGGCACCGATTGGGGAAGTTTTCTATATAGATGGAGCAAGTAGCTACAAGTAGGACAGTGGGGCTTTAAATGAAAACTTTAGGTTACAAATGGAAGGGGAGCTCGCAAGACACGTCACAGAGTTAGTAATTCGTTCTTGACTGATTTCAACTTTAATGAATCATAGGTTTCTTATTTTTCATCGCTTTTTGCTCACTGATCCGTTTCTCTCATATTTCTGCTTCTATTAAAACTAAATTAATATTATAGTGAACTTCCCCTTTAACCTTAAATCATTTTGAATGTAAATACCTTGGGTTTCGAAGCAAAGTGCCATCCGCCCATTGAAAGACACCTTCCTTGCCAAGTGAATCAAGCCCGAACCAGAACTCGAACCCGCTGAAACTGTTTGTGAGATTTAGCTGTTTATGGTGACAAAAGAAACAAGGCTTCATACGATTGGTCATACCACGTGATACTCTTGCCTGAATGTCAACTTTATAGTTCCTAAATTCTGCAAAGGCGAGTGAAGCAAGTGACCATGGTGACCAAAGGAATAGGAAGAGGACAGTTTGATATTGAAAAAATATTTCCTTGAACAAAGTGCACTAAAAAAATGTACACAAATTACATATTCCTACAACTCTCTGCATCCGTCCCGACATTCATACAAATTCAAAGAAACCTATTAAAAAAATTTTTTTTTAATATTTTTAACTAGGGAAGGCGTCTTACAAGGGCGTCTTCGTTAATGAGGATCTCACTCCCCTACGGTATTGTGTACTGATGGCAGCAAAGAATACACCTGCACGGAGTAAAGGGAGTGACATCCAGGAATGGAAATATCTCATGTAAAATGAACGATGACTCATACAAAACTCTCCGCTCCCCCGATGGCCTTTGTGAAGTACGAAAACTTCCGGCTGCATCTTGTATAATTATTTCTTTTATATGAATATAACATTATTTTCACTTTTATTTTTAAATGAGTCATACTGATGAAGACATTAATAGTCTTGATATTGATCCTTTTGAATTGTCCCCATCTGAATTTGACGCAAGATTATGTACTAATTTCCAAAAAGCTTTTGCAATTTCGCATATTAATGTTAGATCTTTAAATAAAAATATTGATAATCTTAGATTGTTGTATGAAGAATGCATCAAATCAAAATTTCATTTAATTGGGTTGTCTGAAGTTTGGGGAGGAGGTGTTCGAGTTTATGTCCTCTCTTCTTTGAAATATAAAATGTTGATGTATGATATTAATCATGCTGAAGCAATATGGCTTGAGGTACAAATTGATGGTTGTTCTGTTGTTGTAGGTGTCATTTATAGGAAACCAAACACTGATATTGTTGAGTTTCAAGAAAGTTTGCTGTCTCTGTTAGAACAGGTTAAAGTTGATAAAAAGTCATGTATTTTAATGGGTGATTTTAATATTGATATTCATAATCCCAATATACATGTACGTGTTGAAATGTTTCTCACTTCCTTGATGTGCCTGGGAATGCAACAACTGATGAAGTCTCTTACTAGGATAACATTATTGTCAGGTTCTTTAATTGATGATATTTATAAAAATATGGGTGCAAATCGCATATGTACTTGGACAATTGTAACTGACATTTCAGGCCATTTCCCAATTGTTGCTGTTTTTGAAAATAAATTCATTAAATCACAACCACAGGGAGAGTTACAATGTAGAAGCTATATATATTATGAGAAAGACAAGTACTGTGACAGTTTAGTCTCAGAATCCTGTGAAAGTATATACGTATAAGGCATATAATATATTTGTACAAATATTTATAGGTATGTGTGATAAACATGCACCAAATGTTCATCAACATTCTTCTAGGAGAAAGAACGATAGACCATGGATAACCAGAGCTATTAAAAAGTAAATTAAAAGAAAACATAAATTGCTTGGTACAGTAATACAATCAAACTATAATGAAGATAATTTGAAAAGGTATAAGACAATCATATAGAAATATTCTAACCACAGTTTTGAGGAATGCAAAGAGAAAATATTATAGTGATTTATTTGAAATGTATAAAGGTGATACAGCACAAACATGGAAGTCAATTAATCATTTATTAAAGAGGGGGAATAATAAAGCAAAATTGTAGCATGTAGAAAAACCCTCTGTTGATATTAATGATAAAAAGAAAGTTGTAACTTCTGGGAAAGAAATAGCAGAAGGCTTCAATGAGTTGGGCCTAAGCTGGCTAAATATATTGATTGTACTTCTGGTGATAATAGTACGTTTAGAGATTACCTTAGTAATGAAGCAACAGACTCTATGTTTTGGAAACCGATTACACATTTTGAGGTTAAAAACATTATTTTAACTTTGAATGTAAAGAAAGCATGTGGTTACGATAATATTCCAGCTCGATTGCTGAGAGATGCTGCTTATTTAATTGCAAGACCATTTGCTTATATTTTCAACCAATCATTGCTGTTGGGTCTGGTTCCGGAGGCGATGAAAGTAGCTAAAGTAACACCTATTTTTAAAAAGGGGGCGAGTGAAATACCTGGTAATTACCGACCTATCTCAGTGTTGCCTCTGTTGGCAAAGATATTTGAGAAATTAGTAAATAAGAGGCTACTTGATTATCTTGAAAGAAATAGTGTTTTGTATAACCACCAATATGTTTTTCGTAAACACTATTATAGTAGTACAAAGTTGTCGTTAATCAATTTAGTTAATGATGTACTAAAATCGTTGGATGAGGGAAGTATAACCCTAGGCGTATTCCCAGATTTTCAGAAAGCTTTTGATACAATTGATCACACAATACTGGCTGGTAAACTAGAAGATTATGGAATTAGGGGACTGCCACTTCAGTGGTTTAACGACTATCTTTATGAAAGATTTGAGTTGCATCAACTGAAAGAGGAGGCTCTAAGCTTTACAAATATATTTCATTTATTAATAATATTTGTGATTAAGTTATGATAAAACATCGATAATTCTCGGTTTCGTTTTTTCTGGGACGCACTGTATATATTACACAAATTGTTAAATATACTGTATTTTAAAGGTACTATGTCCCTTTTGCAGGCCAAAACAATGAGAAGGTTAAATTCCAAAGGCATTTGAAAGATAATACTAATTTAGAACTCCCCTTAAAAAAATGGGGCTTGAAAATGTCTTTAAGTGGGCAAATAATGACTATTAGTTTTTAAATCGACTTAGGAGCTATAGAGCCAATAAGTAATAGTCCTGATTTTCAGACCATTGTTCCGCATGGTCGTACGTTTTATGCTGCGCAAAGATTCAATCAGTTTAATTTTGGCCATAAAACAAGAAGTGGGTTATTGATGTAGACAAATCCTTTTTATGTACCGGTATGTTATTACCAAAGAAGAAGAAAAAAGCCAGTCGGTCACTCAATGCTGACAATAGTGTCTGACAGTGAAGTCTAGCAAGTAAACAGGTTTTCTTGCATAATTTGAATATTAGGACACTGCTAACATTTAAATTTCACAGATAGGACATACATGACATATTCAAAATTCCTGCAAAGTTCTACAGAATTTGAGGTTGGCTGCATAAGGGACATAGTATCTTTAAAGGTGCCAGACATGATTAGCATTTTATGCTATTTTCTGGTCCCTATTATTCATTCGAGATATTTGTTAAACATACATTTATTATTGATATGTATTTGAACGTTTTGATAATAAAACCTCAACTCAACTCAACTCAACTATGTAGAGAGCTGGACAGGTTGAATGGTCAGTTCTATTGGTCACCGCTTATCTCTCAAACGAAATAAGCATTTGTTCTAATCGTTTAAACTGGCGTAGCCTAGTTTGTAAGGTACAAAACGGAGCCTGACTGACTGAGGATTCTTTAAAGCTATGGTCACAAATCAGAGCAGCGACCGACCGATCAGTAGCCTGCTCGGTCGCTGCTGGAATTGAGGCATCGCCCAGCGATTAGGTCGGTGCCCGGGCGGCGACCGCCCGGGCACCGAGCGTATTTTGGGCGGCGAGTGAAAAGTGAGCAGGCGCCGCCCACATTTTAACTCCGCGCTAAAACTTCAGCGGCGACCGAGCGATGCCCTAAAAACGAGCGGTGCCTGGGCGGACGCCGTTCGGTGGCCGGGCAGCCGCCGGGCAGAATTGGTTAAAAACTCGCCGCTCGGCCGCCGAGCAGGCTACTTTTGGGTAATGTGACCATAGCATTAGCGAATCCTTGTCATGGGCATTCGGTTCTTAGGCATTCAGGGATGGGGAGGGGGGGGGGGGGGGGGGGGGGGTCATGCCTGTTGCCTGAATGTAAACTTTCCAGTTTCACATTACGTGAGCGGATGCATACATTTTTTCTTTTTTGAGAATTGTATTTAATCATCAAAACACACTATATATGCAAAAGAGAAATTGCCATCGATATTCGCTGAAGGAGTTGGATGATGTGAAAGAAGATCAGTGTTTGAAGAAAGTTTCCTTATTGTTAACAAACAGTTGGTGTGCATAAATGCCTTAATACACGTTGACAAGATACAGATTTGTCTATTTTACTTTACTAGAACCAGTGCTAAACCTGTAGTACCCTTTATCAATTGGAATTTGTTATCCATTTATATATCCATTTACACAAAGCCACTGTCCAGTGAATATAAGCACGGTAGGATTGTTTAGAATACTCACGTCTATTTCTGAGGTCTTAAGTTGAGCCAGCGACCCTCCAAGTTGTTTGCAGTATTCAATTGCTTCAAAATAGCTTGCTGAGAAGGATGGCATATAATTCTGTACATTTGGATGATCAATCCATTCTTCACTCTTAACTGAAATGAAAATAGCGATATCTATATCCATTGAAGTTGAAGGAAGCTTATAAATGTATTAGATATAATAATATTATCTTTTTAAAAAATTGAGTTGTCATATAACGCTGCACATGGATATTAAGTAAAAGCCGTCCCCTTTTAAGGGTGCATCGAGGTCATTAATTTTGTCATGAACATTAACAAAAAATAAAACATTAACATCTAAACCATTCACCAGTACACATTTTTAGGAAACAAAAAAACGTTCAGTGAGCTTAATATCCCGCCGCATGTATAGCACAAATTATTCAATTCAATTAATTTATTATTCCTCTTTCAATTTTTCATATTTACAATGATGGTACATTTTTTTACATATTCACATATTAGTATACATATCGATTAATTTGCACAATACAAATACATTTTTTTTAAAACATGCACTTGAAAAGGAACTTAGGAGTGCCGACTAAAAAACATGGATCTTGCAATACAGAGCACACCTACCCTGAGGCCTCTCACAAATGTATGGTATTGCATTTGAACACCAAATGTCGTTCCATTTCCCATGACGTCCATCTGTTATATCCACGAAAGAGTTCATGCAGGCGCAGTAATCCATCATATTACCAAAGTTTGGTTCTCCTGGAGCCCAAGAAGACTCACTTCTTCTGTTATACCAATGGTTGATTTGGAAAATGAGAAAAGAAGACAATCATCATTCAGTATCACAAGGCATTGCCCTCAACACATCGGGACACAGATATTTTACATAATCTCAACGGGAATACGGTTTATACTGCTTGTAAAAAAGATCTATAAAAGAACCATGGCTATGTAGAAATGCATTATAGTTCGTATACTAAAATAGGAAACCTAATAATAATTGGAAAAAAATTGATGAAGCTATAACTGCTTTTAATACATAAAAGATTGGTGTGTTGCAAATGAAAAAAAAAGCAAAAAGAAAGGAGAAGTTTGAATGAGAAGAGAATGATATGAAATCACCTTTCTGCAGTGCCATCTACCCATACGAAACTGTTACCAATGTCTCTCATAAGTCCTAACCAATAGCAAGTGTTCGACGGGTTTGAAGATGATATGAATCCTACCAGGAAATTCTTGAAAAGGAACGTGGGAAAAGAAGACACACACACAAACAAAGTAGACGTACTGAACGCAAATCTTGTTTCCCTCTCGTCTGAAAGTATATTATTATGAACGTTATCAATGGTCAGTACTTCCCACCTAGTTTTGCATTCACTGGAGTTTTTTTTTATTGAAAAAGGCGTTTACATTTTACCCCGCCCCCCCCCCCCCCCTACTCCGGGGTCGGAATGACCGCATGCGTGTTACCAAAATGTCCGGTAAAGGGGTACTTTTCACGCACCAAAGTCCGGCTCGTATTACACAAAAATCCGGCCCGTATTGACTTTACACACCGGACTTAGGGGGTGTTTTCAAAAGGAGGGAACATATGCGTACCTTAAATAACACTGAGTGGGGGGGGGGGGGGCATTTTACATATGATTTATGAATAAACATTTCTGGGCTATCGTAAAATGATATGCTCCAGTCTAAACATCTTCTTGATATTCATTTTCAATCATTTGAATACAGGCTAAAAGTTCAGTTCTAAAATAAATGATTTTTTGAATCTAGACTTAAACATTATCATATTATGAGTTGAATTGTCTACGGCTAAAAAAAATATGATCCAATGTCGTGACTGTATGTTCCCTTATAAAGAAAAAAGAATGAATGATACGTTTAATAAATGTGAAAGTGTAAGCTTATGTTCTCTTTACATTAAGTTCTTCTGATTTGATAATGGCCAGGTCACCGCCATTGCTCATGCAGTTTGCTTTAGCACCGTCAAAGAACGTTGCTTCTCCGTAGAACCGATATGACGATTGGCCGAAACGATGCCACGAACAACGGGAATCTGACGATGTAAAAATGACACAGGTTTAGTCCAATTTTCTCATTTCATATATTACAACTAAATTTTGTTGCTTTGTTCAGTTTTGCTGGTTGTTTATTATTCAGTTTATTTATTTACCAATTTATTCATTCCTTCATGCATTTCATTCATTTATTCGTTCATTTTTAATGGCCGAGGAATATAAATGATTATGTATTGGAAGTAGATGTCGATCACCGATGTGGTTACTGGTGCATTGGCCACACAAAATATTCAAATATCATGTAGTACCTTTCGGACGTTGACATATGTGGACGCGCTGAACAGAACAGGAACTTGTTTGCCATTTCCCTTGATCTAAAATGCTGTATGTAGATCTCATAAGGACACATTCATGGTGTCTTGACGGTTGTGAAGGTGACCAATTTGAATACCTATCAAGGAAAAAGAATATCAAAGTGTACTATCGACTCCTACTTGGAGACCGAGTTTTTTTTTTAATATACCGAAAATGCCTTGTTAAATACACTTCTTTAATATCGGACAAGGCTTTCATATTGTAAGTCCAGATAGGGAATACTGTAAGTCCAGATAGGGAATATCGAAGAGAGACGATCGTAACTACTTTTTAAAATAATTCAAGGGCTGGTTCTTTACCTTATTATACAGTACATCCCTATAATTCATGTTTTTATTAGGTCAGACTTGAATAGCCACATTTGTGATTATCTGACCCTTTTACCAGTCAATATTTATTCATGTTCGGCTTAAGTAATACATCACTGTATAATGCTCGCACATTTCAAAAGGTAATGGACTGGGCTACTGAAATTGCTAAAGTTGATTTTCAGAAAGTAAATGCGATCGTTTGAAGTAATTTCAAAAGATTCGTGTGATAATGAATCAATCTAGATTTCTTTTAGATAAAATCACAGAAGAAATGCGATCATAAGAATAAACATTATAAACAAAAAGCCATACAAACAAAATTGGCAGATAGTAATGTTGAGGTGTACGACCATTATTTTATTTTTTTTTACAGTAAAAGGTCATCTTGAGACCTAGTGGTGAAATGATTATGAAAAGGTTATCAATGTGATCATCAACATCCTCATCACAACCATTATAGTTATGATTATTATCTTTGTTGTTATTTTTATAAGTTCAGACTTGAATAGCCACATGTGCTTTTATCTGACCCTTTTATCAGTCAAGATTTATACTCTATTATTATGTAAATATCATTCCATGAAGATGATGATGACTATTATTATTATTAATATAATTATCATCCTTATCATTATTATTGTTCTTTTTATCATTCTTATTGTTGTTGTTATTACAATAATAATAATAATAGTGGGTTCTTGTATAAAGTTGGATTAATTTCTTTGTTCATCTTTTCATGAATTGATTTTGACTACATAGTTTTTTTTATTTTTTTTATAGATATAGTTTTAATACATAGAACTTAATTGATCAATCTCTATGACTCTTTACATTGATCAGTAAAGTGTTTTTTTAATAAGAACAAAAACTCAATCCACCAGGAACTATTCATAATTGTAACAATGACTTTATGAAAAGAGGTAAACAAAAATAAGTTTCAACATTGTATTATTATTAGTATTATTATCATTGTTGTATAATACTCTGGTTGTGTGTTGTTAATCCATGTGTACTGTCCATCACCGTCTGAGTCATGAAGTCCTATCCAGTAGTTCCATCCATTAGTAGTTTTAAACGTGTAGGTGACGAGAAAAGTCTGAGAAGTAAAACAAACAGTGATTGTTAAAAAGAAAATACTATTCAGGGAGTATCCTTAAATATGTTATTTTAGGCATCAATGACTTTTTGCCTGAAAAAAAATATGAATTTTTCTTAAGACAAGCGCAAGCTATAATATGGTCAAATTTTAAATTAGTGGATTGAGTATTCGACAAATCATAGAATAGAAATCACACTTCACTTCATCCGACATGATTTGCAGTTACCATGTTTATTTACCTAGGATACACACTGACATACCAAGTATGATAAGAGGTCAGGGATTATATGGTTGTTACCCTCATGTTACACCCATGCAAAATAAAAATTAGTTTACACAAAAGAATGAAAACTGAAATACATATTTTACAGAGAAAAATGAACTTGGTGAAAGTTGTTTCAATAGCCAAAAATAAATATCCTAGACATTTTAAAATATGCAATATAAATCTACGTGATTCAGGTTAATGTCTAGCGAATTTGTCAATTAACATGGAACAGCCTTTCTTGCACCGGTTAAACGAGGGATGAAGGAAATAGGTAATATCAGTGACAAAATAATATTGATGAATATATTATTGCTGAATTTTATTCCACTTACAGTTTGTTTATGAGAACGAATAACTGCAAGATCTCCATCGTTGTCTTGACAGTACGTCCTCGCATCAGACCACGTCCTCTTAGTGTTAACGATGAGGTACTGTGAATCACCATAGTCTAACCATCCTGGTGTTATACATACCTGCCCATTGACTGAATATGAATGTAATAACATTACTAATGAATGTTTTTATAAATGTACTGCTTCTTGGGAGAAATTTCAATTATTTAAACATATTTGTGGCTTACACCCAGTAAATAAGATCGATTGATCGATCTGTATTGAAAAACAAGTCAGAAAAAATCTTGGAACCAGCGGGACTTGAATGCTGTATTATAAATTCATAGACCTCTTCTATGCAATAATATATTTTTGTTAAAGTTTATATTATTTTAAAAGTAGATAACAACAAATTGTTTTGTTATATGGTCGTCCTTTATGTTAATTTTGTTTGTGATAGTCTATGTTTATAAATTATGTAGAATATATATATATATTTGATAAAGACCTTTCGAAATAACAAACGGACATTTTTGCCGCCAACGGGAACAATAAATGGTGAGCTGTATCATACTAAATTGATATTGCTGCAAAAGAAACTTTGAGACATACAGCGAAATGAATCGTTGGAAAGTAGTGAAGACGACATGAGTTATAACTACAGGCGAAATTGAATGTCATTGTTGAATGATATACGTGTTGGATGTGTCTATTTTCCGAAGACGTCTAATGGTTAATTCGGATCATATCCGAAGAGTATTTGGATTGCCATTGAATGACTTCAACATAATTAAAAGAGAGTCATGTGTGATATTTCTTACAAGATCTCTAGAGCAGAGTAGACTTGAATTCTTTTTAAAAATAAATTATGTTCGTTATTTTTGTTCTTTCATTTGTAATAACAATTGTACACTATTTGTAGTTTGTTTTAAAATGACACTAAAGAAGTTTCGGAATGAAAAGAAATTGTACTAAGTAGGTAAAGATTTTGAATATTTAAATTTGTATCTAATTCAGGTCTAGATGTACATGTTAACAGAACATAGGATGAGAAATGAACAATTATGATAATTCTGTTTCCCCAGGGAACCCCCATCAGCAACATGCTGTTCTTGCTGTAATAAAATTATCCCAGCAACTATCAGGTACCCATTTACATCTGAATGGAGAGTAGCAAATGCGGATTAATATCTTGCCAAAGGGAATAAGTGCCCGATGGGATTCGAACCCTCAACCCTTGGATTGAGAGTCAAGTGAATGAACAAATATACCACGACATCTCCACAATAAAGCCACCTCCAAGACACACCTAGCCTACATAACATACCCCAGATCAGTCTGATTTGCTTGTATAGTTACTTCAGGAAACAGTAAAGAAAAGGAAACAGTAAAGATCGAAAAAGGAGACATGATCTGAACACAATGAAGGATCCTATTCCAAAAGGTAATACTTTATAAAAGCTAACGGGATCGTCGTAGTGAGTGCGGTATCACAATGCATCACAATGCGTGTATTTACCTTGCCAAGTATCTCTGTGAAGGCTGATCATCAACACCGAGATGGCCAACATCTGCATAGACACCGACATGATTTGATGAAGGATATCCATCATAGCATACAACGAGGCTCATCTAAGATATTGTACCTCTTGCATCTGCTTCCTGTACACAAAAGTCAAGAAGGTTGATATCAAAAATGATATCGCTAGTGACATTCGTTTGTCTTGCTAGTAACTTCTTGGTATGGTCAACAAGGGATCTTCAAAAATATCACGACGTTTCGTGTGTCGCTGCTACACTTCGTCAGGTGATAAAATATATTGTAAGCAAGCGTCTTTTATACTCTACGGGTTATACTCTACCCGGTCCCCCCGTAGAGTATAAAAGACGCTTGCTTACAAGAAGTGTAGCAGCGGCACACGAAACGTCGTGATCTTTCAGATCCCTTGTTGACCATACATTGCGAGACAAACGAATGTCACTAGCAATATTATTTTCGACACTATATCCGCAATGAGTAATATATTTAGCATCAAGAAGGTTGATGTTCCTAGATAATGTATTTCTTAACGATGTTTCAAGCACAACAAAAACATATTCCAATTTTCCACCAAGCTGTCATTCCCAAAATGTCAATTGGTAGGTAGACGTAGTTATAGGTAGTGGTGTTTTCCTGTACCAAAAACTTAAAGCATAGCTTGCTTTTCCTCGTTGTAAGTCAAAATGGAGCACTGTTTTTTTAATGGCCAACTTCCTCAAAGTGCAATGAAAGGTATAAACGGTCGTCACAAGCCCTTGAAAGGTATTAAAATACACTTGACTAGTTCCGTGTTACATTGATACTGGCATGATGTCATGCTAACATTTGGCATTGTATGCGTACCTGACACAATGCTCTATTTAAATGATACAAATGAGATCTTTTGAGAGCAAATTCAATGCTTGGGAACTTGTTTTATTGCACATTAACACATATTATTTGCTAGCCACCCGACTCAACTTGATGCATAACTACTATTAATGGAACCTTGTAGGTACGTAAGGTTATTATGTTTACAGAAACGAGATAGATGCAATGAAAGCACTGAGGAGATATTTATATTCGAATTAAAAAAAAAATGGTTCTCAAACAACAAGGGAAAAATCATTTTTATTTATTTATAATTAGTACAAATATAATAAGGCATTGGGGCACGCCAGACAAATTAGTTTTACTTTTATTTCGAAACCTTCGGATTCTAATTCGTGTCCTAAACTAAGAGCATTATGTATGCGCTCAGCGCGTTAGTGGTTCGTTAAACTATCTCCATCATACGTTAAAGGGGCTGTAGCATGACGAGACTATATGCGTCTTTCCCGAGGCCCACATATGGCTCCGGTTAGTCTCATTTCACAACGCCCCCTATCGTCAGAGCATGATCTGAGTCGGCAGCCTAACATGTTGGCCTATGGACGTTTTTTAAAAAAATCGTTAAAAATTCATTTTTTGTTTAAACGAAAAGCACATCCACCCCGACGTACGTTATCACTAGCTCTTTCATTGGAGCCCTCATGTCTCATTGACTTTTGAAAGTTCACCCACCGTAATTTTTCAAAATAGGTTGCAAGCTCGTCATTGCCTATAATACACATGTGAAACAAGTCTAACTTTGGACTCAGTTTACAAAGCGATTTGAAGATTATAGGTCGAGCACACGAAACATAAAAAGCATGAATTATCATAGATCACTTCTGCCTATTTCATTATGTCCATTTCATCCAACCCCCCACCGTAATTTTTCCATTTAGTAAAAGCAAACATTTCGCCGAGTTTAGCAAAAACATGAATATTCATGAACGGTCAGACAATACAGCCTTTATAGTACGTAACGTATAGTGAATGGAATGGGCGATGATCCGTTCAGGAGGCAGAGGTCAGTGGTTTGTGCTGGCAATGTTCACGCGAGCGAAAATGAGACAATCGGAGCAATATGCTCGGGATGATCGGGTATAATACGACTACGGACGACGCGACCGCAGTAGGCCTAGTATTCACGTATTCAACATACGCGAAACCGAAGCGTGAGGAGAACTTCGGTCTGTTTCGCGAACGCTAGCTCTCGCTGACCCAGTTAATCAAGCTAGTCCATTCGTTTACGTGCAGTTGTTCAAAAGAAGACGTAGATGGCGTCAACAAGTATTTCCTATGATTCAACCTCTTACGTTAAGCATTAACTCTAGTTCAGTAATTATTATAATTATTGCATACTTCCTCTACAGTGCGTTCCAGAAAAAACGTAACCGAGAATTATCGATGTTTTATCATAACTTGATCACAATTATAATTAATAAATGACACGTATTTGTAAAGCTTATTTAGATCCTCCTCTTTCATTTGATGCAACTCATTATGATGCATATTTCACGCATGAGTTATTAAAAACAAGAGAGGGTACCAGAAAGACATTTGGCGGGCGGTATCTGAATTTCAAAGAGAAAATCACATTTCTAGAAAGTTCATTTTCTGCCCTTTCATACAATTATTACACCTCAATGAAGAAAAATGAGCCAGGAATAACAAAGTTCTGTTTGTTGTCTCTCTTTTCTCCTCTCCCTTTTCCTCTCTCCCCCTCTCTCTCTCGGTCTGCAGTTCAATGGCGTAGCATGGATGCAGTCATCGAGGAGGCACTTGCTTCATGGGGGGGGGGGGCACACGCACGGCCTTACTAGATAGATAAACGGCAATTACCTCCATGCTCTCGTAGCTATACGCCGCTGTTACATGTTTCTTTCTTTTCAGCGTCTTTATCTCGGGATAAATTGATTGATTGATTTTTATTCGACAAGCTTCCAACATACAACAATATACAATAATAACAGATCAAAAATAAGTCAGCTTGAACAGGATAACCCACGAAAGCTCGAGAGCTTATTTCCAGTGGGGTCCCTTACAGACATGTATACAATTAATAAATTAAAATAGTAATATTTACAGACAGATAAGAAAATTAAAAGAACTACTTATTAAAGATAATAATAACAACATTAAACTGATGATAGAAATGATATTAAGTACAAGAAGAAAAAGAAGAAGGAGAAGAAGAAAAAGAGGAGAAGGAAGAAGAGGAAAATAATGATGAATTTGTAGAATTTCTATAACGTACGAAAACATAAGTATATACAACATGAAAAAGTATGAACCGACAGAAGAATAACAATTTCAATCATATAACATGTCATTCACTTCTCTTCTCTGACTGTCAAGTATTAGGTATTCCTTTAATTTCCTCTTAAAATGATCATAGTTTCCTATTTCTTTTACACCATTGGGAAGGGAATTCCAATGTTTTATGGCATTGTAATAAAACGAATTTCCAATACTACCTACTCTTTCTGGTAAGTTAAAGTTGAATCGTCTATTTCTTGTATTATAATCATGTACGTCAGTAACAAGATCGAAGTTGGATCGAATATAATGATTCGACCTAGTATGATATATTTTATGCACGTGATGCAATGCGAGTTGTTTTGATCTTTGGTCGACTTCAAGAAAACCAGCTTTAGAAAGTTCGCTATAGCCAACATGAGTTCTTGGACCAGAACAGTTGATAAATCTCACCATTTTGTTCTGTATAATCTTCAACTTCTTTTGATCTGACTTGTTTATGTTACTGTACCATGCAGGGTTAGCATAGTCAAATAAACATTGAATAAGAGCAAAACAGAGTGTACGTCTTGCTTTTAAATCCATACAACTTTGATATCTGTACAAAAATGTCAGGTTTAAGGTTTTCTTTTCAAATCAATCCACTGTGTCAGACCCCCCCCTCATCTCTTCTCTTTCTCTCACTAGTGCTTTCTCCCTAACTTCCTCTCTCTCTCTCGTTCTCTCTCTTTTCTCTCTTTCTTTCTCTCTCTCTCTCTCTGTCTTCCCCTCATCTCTCTCCGGAGTTTTTCTTCTTCTTCTTCTGATTAAGTCTGCCTCCTTCAATTATTGACCGAAGATTCTTGCAGACTATATGTGCGTTTGTGTGTGTGAACCGCAATTTACGTCCATTCGAGTGCTATATACAATATAATACAGTTTATTTACAAATATTTACAAGTTCATAATTATATAGGATGGAGGAAGACTAGCCACTGTCACTAACCGTTTGCAGTCGACTACGGAAGGCTCCAACAGATGGCGCTGCAACAATTTCTGAGGGCAGGGAATTCCAACTCTTTACTGTTCTCGGAAAGATGCCGATGCGATTTAGTTCTTGAGTATGCATGGCATCTGATATGAATGTGGTTGGGTGGCTCTCGTCGACTGGGTGACTTGTGTAATATAGTCCTGAGCCGGAAGATAAGCGAGATTGATGTGTATATTATACATCATGGTTAGTTTGTCATTTTCTCTGCGCTCTTGTAGAGTGGTCCAATCAAGTCCTTTCAGCATATACTGCTGACTACTTGAGGTATTATGGTGATGATTCAGAGTAAATCTCGCAGCTCTTCTTTGCACCA
Organism: Strongylocentrotus droebachiensis; assembly: GCA_035222895.1. NCBI lineage: Eukaryota > Metazoa > Echinodermata > Echinoidea > Camarodonta > Strongylocentrotidae > Strongylocentrotus > Strongylocentrotus droebachiensis. Next base: position 116,364 of record JAVYIG010002265.1, on the reverse strand, counting down.
TTTCGACTTTAACTGTGAATGAGGTTATTGCAGGGGCCCGTTTCATGAAACCAACCCATGACAGTCATATCTTTGTCGGCGACCTACGGAGATGTCATGAAGTGGGTAAACCGTTTCACAAAACCATGACAGACATGATATCGATATATCGCGATACTAGCAGCTCAAGAACATAGTCTTTATCATGATCTATTTGATTTATCAGGAATAACCCAAAACAAGTTTTGGGGCTAAAATTGTCCGAAAAGAAACATATACATATAAATTCTCCTAAAATAAATAATAAATAGTGTCACTATCAAAAGTAGATCATCAAATGATTTGCTTATTTCTGTAAAGATTCTTAAATTGAAGAAAAAAGTTTTTTTGTTGACAATCCAATCAAAAGGTAGTTGAAGGATACCGTAATGTGATAGTTTATCAATACGTACTTTTTTGTTTATTGTGACGAGGAATTTTAGGCAAAATACCTTTTCTCAGTCAGTTTTTATTTTAGAGTCTCATAAATACTCGTTATATAATTGATTTGATATTGAAAATATAATTTGGAAGAAATTATTAGAGAGAGAATAATAATGCACATAGGCCCCAAAGGTATGATGGTATCCTAATTAGACTATGGATCGTCTATGGACAACGGTGTGTAACATTCTTATCTCTTTTATTTATTTGTTATAGTTTAATGATTTGTGATTTAATGTTTATATTCAGCTTTTTAAAATTTCTGTATAATTTGTATTATCACTTCTTTACATTTTCATTTCATCTCCGTGTTTCTCTGATCTGACATAACACTATCTCTATCTTATCGCGTGCTCTCTCAAACTGACTTGTGATGGCGCTTTACAGCAATTAAAAAAGATATGACGGGTTCGGAGCAGTTGTCGCTCATCTTGGCAAAGACGGCTTCGTGAAACACTTAGCTGACAAGTTGCGCGACAGAGCCAGTGGCGAGATGTCGTTGATCTTGTAGTTATGACGGTTTCGAGAAACGGCCCCCGTATCACCCACTGACCTCTATAGCACCGCCGGATGGCGCTCGTTATTTTTGCTACTATGTATATGTAGCGTATATAGATCTAGCCTAGACTCTATAGTAAATTTGGCTTTTGGCCACGTCTTCATAATCATTCTGTCTCCGGTGGTTCTCGAGTTAAAGTGATTTCTATCCGTTTATATCAGGATCATATCGAAATGGAGCTGTATTCAACTCTTTTGATCGGTACATTTATTGTTGTGCTAGGTGGTGCGCTAGCAGAGGATACTAAGGGACGTGGTAAGTAATTTTTGTCTATTTTGATGAAATATCGGAATGAATGCCCACACAATTATGAAGGCATGGGACTGCAATGTAAAAACCTGCACTATTCTAAAGACATCCAGATCAGAGCTGACTAATATTTGTTTTAAACATGGGCTTAGCTGTTCATCTGCATCTAGATATACATCACAAGTGAGTTTCACGAAACCGTGATAATAATAGTTAATAGTCTACAAGATTAACGACAATTCTCAACGCTGTTGTTGACTTGACACTTGCAATTGTCAGGATTGTTAAGACGACTCGTCCGCTAAATGTGTTTCACAAATCTGTCTTTGACATGGGCAAGACGCTAGACAAACAACGATTTACTCAGGGCTGTCAACCCTCCCACACTTGGAGGGAGTCTCACGCCACCACGCTCATTCTCCTGGCGCCCCAAAAGCTTGTAGCGGAAGACATCTACATCCAAGACTCCCGCCACCACGCCTTTCTCCCGCTCTCCCGCCAACGATGTAAAATCTCCCAGTTTGTGAAAAAACCTCCCGCCAAACCATACAGTATACAAAAAAAAGAAGAAAAATGTGCTCTAACGTCACAAGGTTTGAAGGTATACCAGTCCGGGACGAAAGCTTGAAGCAAGGAGCAGCTCGACTTGTCAAATTGCGTCCAACGACTTTCAGTACTATTGGTTCAAATCTAACGTTATTCTATTCTAAACCAGGCCACAACGACTCGCCCACTTGCACAAAAAGCCATAGCCGAATCACTACACATTTATACTTTAAAATTAAGCCTAGGCTTGACTGCATGATGCATTTAGATGTCTTTTTTTCAGCATTTTGTTGGTCGAAGTTGCACCCTGTGTTGAAACTCTTGCAGCCGTAGTTTAAACTGTTACTGCGCATAGGATGATGACGTCACCACATTGATTAGTTTAGTGTACTTCGGCTTGTGTAGGGAGTGTGCTAAATTTAGCTTCACCCCCCGCGCTCGCCTATATACAGTTATTGTTATTGTTGTTCAATTTCAAAATCAAGTTTTATATCTGAAAAAAAGTAAAAGAAAACCTGCACTTTTGAAAAAAATGTTTTCTTTTCCTTTAACAGGTTTAGGAGAACAATATGATTGGGCTACCTTTGAAGATGGATTGAAGCTAGCCAAAGAGAAGTAAGTTTATGATGATAAAGTAGCTTACTCAATTTGGTTAAAACCCATACTTCACTTTAAAAAAAAATACATTATTGTTTGTTCTTTTTCAAATGGGTGATGCTGATCTGTGTACTTTTCCAGTAGGAAATAAATGATTTTCTGAAATAAAAAATCATGGACATAATATATATCCTATACCTGTAGTTAAAATTATGCCAATTTGTGTGGAGTATTGATTTTAAACTTAAAAACATACATGTTTTGCCAACTTGAACCATATCTAGAGCCTAGGTGTTGTGATCCACATGTGATGGATAAGCCTCCCTAGCAGACCAATTATTCTAGAGGGCCTGATTGGTAGGCATATAGTTTTCATACAATGTCATCGAATGCTGCGCACAATTATATAAGGGTGCATATGATGCGATGGGTTTATTGCTTATAAATTTGGACTGACCTTGTGACATGGCAATGCTCATCAGTTAATATTTTACCATGAAGTCGGCTTGCTTTAAAAGTAAAATGCTCAGAAGCCATCTGAATTTCATAGCGAAGTAAAATGCTAAGTATGATACTGACGTGTACTAAATTTAATATAGACCCAGGAATATTAAAGTTTTTGAGCCAAAGCACAAAACTATGTATGTTAGGGGCAGGGTAAAATGACAAAAAACTGATAGTTTTTGCAGCGGGGCTGCGTTGTCCCCGGGTCCGAGTTAGCCCGTATCCGTATGTATGTACAATGTATGTGTTTATATTACCGGTACCATGTGACTTCTAATAATATTGTTCTTTCAGCAACAAACCTATGATGTTGGTCATTCACAAGACTTGGTGTGGAGCATGTAAAGGTGAGTAATCTCACACTCTTCATTTGAGATCGAATGACAGACATATTGTGAAGGAAGCAGGAAAGCTGTAGATGTGAGAAAACTTTTTGACAAATCTGAAGTGAATAATGCATGCTGGAACAGTGGAAACAGGTGGGGTTCTAATGTGGAACAGCAACAGGTTTGAGTTTTAAATGGACATGTTTTATGAGATGTGAGTTGATCTAGCGGTACATTCACTTGGCAAGCTTTCTGTCTTTCCTACTAACTGGCTCAAGCGTACCTTGGCAACAGGTCGGTCCCCAGACTTATAGTAGATAATCATATCATGTCTGTAAGAACCAATTCTCACCCACACACACACACACCCAATGACAGGTTCCTATTCCTTCTCAACTAACATTACTCATGAAATATTAGTCATGAAAATTGTTTAGAAATGTTTCAAAATATGTCTCAGATTGAACCAGATCAAGATTATCTTACCAAATAGACAAGAGCCTCTAAGAGAGCCCTGGACCCCCCCCCCCCTTCAAAGGTCTTTACGCTTTGAGGCCATTCTCCTTCCAAGTTGCATTGTTACTCTGAGACCTTCATTTACAACAACTAAATTATTCATACCCTTAACTTGATAATCATCAAACTTGCCAAATATAGCTAAATACTGACAGTGGCTAGACTGATATATTTGCCTACTTACAATCTAAGTCATGGGATCCTAGCCTCGTACAGTTTCAATTCAGACCCTGCATGGAAAAAAATAGTGCAGAGCCCTATTGTAAAGTGACGATTGCTTCTTTGCCTGATGAATGTTATCCCATCGTGACACATGGCATTGTGTTCCACACGTTGATATCTCCCTGTTTTCCTTTCCTGTCTTCACCATGTAGCATTAAAACCCAAGTTTGCTGCCAGTGAAGAAATACTTAAATTAAGCAGTGACTTTGTGATGGTCAACGTAGAGGTGAGTTGTCATTTTAAAATGCTATATATATTATATAATATAATGTGATATCTCAGTAGTTCAAAACGGAGTCAGGTTTAACTTGGCTCAAAGACAACTCGCCCAGTTAGGTTAAGGGTTAGGGTTAGGATTAGGGTTAGGATTAGAGTTAGGGTTAGGGTTTGTTGACAAAAACTGACAGTTTTTTGCAGCTGGGCTGACTTGTCTTTGAGCCCAGTTAGCCCGGGTTCTTCAAAACATGTTCACATATCATGGATGATATTTTTGGCCAATCTGAAACTAGAATGTGAATGTGTATTCCAGATTTGCCTTCAGCCCCTTATTTCGAACATTTTATGCCAGGAATAATGACAATAGTACCGTATTTTCAAATGATACAAGGCACCACCCTTCAGTGTATAGACTAGTTAAAGTGTTCCAATCACCCGAACAAATATTTTTGTATACATGTACCTATTGATGTATAACACCATCCCCCAAAAAATCTTGAAAAATAAAGGATGACATAAAATCCCACATATAGGGCTCACACGGTTCCATGCGTGCCCTAGATGCCTATTGCTTAATCGTGTGTTGACTTTTCACTGAGAATGTACTGAAAGGTATACGGTAGACCAGTTTTAGAACCGCCCCCCTCTCAAAAAATGAAATGGAAGCTCTTGTTACCGATCATGTGAAATGTTTTGACTAATACATGATGATACAAATTTTGCTGGGAAACCGCCTACTAATTGATGTATTTGGTAAATTATTATATCTATCCGGACTGGATAGATATCGCGTAGTCCTATATACATCTTTCTGTGTACAGTGCTTGTAACTTGACCAAGACTGGGCCAAATTTCTTATCATTTTGATAATTCCAGAACCTCGCAGTACACACCAATACTTATATGCCAGATGATCAACCTTTTCTGATCGATTCTACAACGTTTCTTTCACAATGCAATCGCATGACCAGAACTGGTCTATACCTTTAAACTGTAATATCTCTTTGTCAAAATAATATTTGAAGCTTATATTTTAAATACAGTATAGTGACTTGGAACCCCCTACATTACAAGTAAAACATGTTTTGGTTATCTGTAAACTTTAAGTACATGTACATGTAGTTGAGTTGGTATGTGTTTATTTATTTTTTTAAGAATTGAAGGGACTTAATATTGTTAAAAAATGCAGGATTTTTTTAAATTTTTAATTGTGGGTCAGTGGATCAAAAGATTTACTTTGGGAGTTAAAAAATTAGGAGCTGAAGTTGATAGAAGTATATATGATGGTACTGAAAGGGTTAAGAGATCAAACTTTCATTGTGATGTTTTGTGATGTTTATCTTTCCCAGGATGACGAAGAACCTGAAGGGTCTCAATTTCAACCCGACGGTGGATACATTCCTCGTATACTCTTTCTAAACTCAGATGGCGTAGTTCAACCTGACCTAATCAACACGTTAGGAAATCCCCAATACAAGTACTTCTATTCAAATGCTCTAATGGGTATGTACAGCTTGTTGTGAGTGATACAGTCATGTATATGTTTAGTAGGTTATATAACACACTTCCTATAGATATTGATCTGCCGGATTAGAGGTGGGGATTTGTAATATGTAGCCCCTTCCTCCAGCCCCACCCAACGTTTCGAATAGACAGGTACAAACAATACTGTGACATTGCAAAACAAATAATATGCTTGGTTGCATGCTTAGACAAATCTTCCTTTCAAAATGTTTTACATCTCCTAAACAATATACATACACGTACATGTACTTCAAATTCAAATCTGCAAAAAAATAAGTTGAGAATTCTACAAATAAGGTACAAATAATAAAGATCCCCTGCTAGTGATAATGTAAGATCTAAACGATCTTTGTTTTTGTTTGGTTCCCTTACTTCTTTACCAATTATTAAATTGTGTAACAACTTCTTTCCAAATCTTATTTTACCTCCTATTGCCACGTTTCAAATCTTTGTCATATAATTGGCTTTATATGAAATATATCAATTATGATCTTTTGGGTTCCCTTACTTCATTTCCAATTATTAAATTGTGTAACAACTTCTTTCTTAATCTTATTGCCCTCTTATCGCCACTTTTCAAATCTTTGTCATATAATTAGCTTTTAAGAAATATTGCAATTATGATCTTTTGGGTTCCCTTACTTCATTTCCAATTATTAAATTGTGTTACAACTTCTTTCTAAATCTTATTGCTCTCTTATCGCCACTTGTCAAATCTTTGTCATATAGTCAGCTTTGAATTTTTTTTTTTCTCTGTCATTCATCCCTTACAGTGACTGAAGCAATGAAATCTGCAGTTAAAGCACTGGGAGGAAGCAGAAATGATGAGTTGTGACATGGATCTCTAGTTTAAACTATTTATCAAGCAATAATGGCAGGTGCCCACTCTTTTGATGTAAACACTAGGGCCCGAATTCACAAAGGAGGTTTAACTTAACCCATTGTTTAAACCCTCATTTATATAACCCATGGTTTAAATATTAGTGCAAAATAAGCGTACCTTGCCTTGCACGCGTCTAATATTGGACCTCTGACTGTATCTCGCTTATGGGTTATGTAAATAAAGATTTAAACCATGGGTTGAATTTAAACCTCCTTTGTGAATCCAGGCCTTTATGATTTGTCTATTCAGAGACAGAAAGGTGCTAACTCTTTCTAAAAGTGTATGACATGCCCTTTGATGTCCCTGACTAATGCTACTTATCTTGACAATAATAACACTTTTAAACACAATTCTTCACAATATGATACAAGTACAGCACAGGTTCACTATTTTCTGATGGTCAGAATAACATTACCTCATAATAATGTATACTATTTATATGCGATGCAGATATCGTCCCTTTGCCACATGTTAGCCAATGTTATTTTTTTTATGGGATAGATATAGGCCTACCAAAGGCTTACAAGATTATTTAACAATGTCCAGTGCAAGATTAATCTATACTGATATTAAAAGGGTTGTCATGGAAATAATCAAGACCCTAGTAATGGGTAATTTTGCAAAACCATCGTGACGCACAATTAATCGTTTTGTTTAGTGGTGTCTCTATCGTTTTGTGCACGTGTTGCAAACAAGTGACCTTGCAGAGAGTTGAAGAAAGCACCCAAAATGATAATGCCCCACTTGGTTAAAGTTTATATTGTATTGTGGTCAAAACAGATATATATTGTAATGGTTCGTTCGTTCATGTCTCCTTAGATCAGGATAGTTATGTAAAGTTCCTTAATTAAATTAAATTAAATTAAATTAAGTTCTTCCATCGCCCGATTGCTGCAATGGCTGTTTCATTAACAAGGGCCAGGTCTATATCTGTAATGGTGATCCATGCCTTTGAAGATGGTTCATGGTATACTTGGTCAAAAATAATCGTTTCTTTGAGACCAACATCATAGACATACACACTCTAGTATTCAACATTGCAAAGTAGATACTTAGTTAGAATAGGATACTTAGAAAAGGATTTTAGGAGTGATAAGATTTGTAAGGTGCATGTAAATGTTAGAAATATTCTGTAGCTGAATTTTTATTAGTTTTTCATAACTTTATTTTAAAAAAAATGATTGCTTAGTCTATAGGCCTTTATAGTTGTATACTCTATTAGTATGGGCCTTTACAGACAAGTGCCTTGGAATACTCATATTTTTAGGTATTTTGAGGTACTTTGTGGATTAATCTGACAGTCGTTGACCCATACCATGCTAAACTTCATTATACATACAGAGGTGGAAAATGGATTTTTATAAATTTTTGTATGAAATGCATGGACTGAGTAATTACACAAAATACCTATATTAGACTCATGATTCTGGGCCCTGTTTCATAAAACTTTTTATCAATAACAAATGCTAAATTGCTATGACAAATTTACAAATTTGCTCTCAGCCAATCAAATGCCAGGATTTCAGTAGCTTATACAAGTTATGGTACCTTGTTACGGAAGACAAGTTTTGTGAAACAGGGCTCTGGTGTCTAGATAAAATGTTTTAATATCAATTTACAGAGATTCATATTTATCCAAGCTCATAGTTGGAATCGCATTCTTTTTTGCTACAAAATCGTGGACAGGCAATTGGTTCTTGTCAAATTGTCACAGATGATTACTTTTCTAGTTGGTAGATGGACTAAGCAAAATACATTCTCACAAATTAAACAAGCTTTACTAATTTTTGCTATTCTATAGGTGACAAATCATTGAGTAACAAAAGATCTTAGTTTGAATTTATTAGGCTGTGTATGTTATCTAGACATTTATATATATATATATATAGAATGTGATTACACTGCATAAATAAACACAAAAAGGAAAAATCTTATTAGTAATTCTGTCCATGATAACATTTAATATTTTTCTTGGTGGTAACCTGATATTTGTTCAGGTGACATTTATGGTTAGGGTTAGCATTGTGATTGGGTTACCGTTAGGTAGAGGTTTAGGTTAAGGTACATAGTTGGGACTAGGGTTAAACATGAATGTAGAAGGGACTTGTGCAAGAGATAGGAGATACACATGTCATCTGACCTTTGTGTCCTATAATCACATAATGAGAGAGAGAGAGAGAGAGAGAGGGAGAGAGAGAGAGAGAGAGATAAATTGACGAGACAAGACTGAAAGGAAAGAACGCTGAGAAACAATGATTTGGAGACAGAAGAGTGGCAATCTAAAACAACTAACTGGAGAAGATTGATTAACTGTAAATATTCATCTGTTGTGTTACTTGGTACATTATACAATGACGGTAAAATATAAATAATTGCAGTAAGCGGAGGTAAACAGTAGGGAAATAGAGGAGAATTGAGTGAAGGGGACAGAAGGAGTAAGAGCTGGTAAAAGGGAGACAGGTAGAGAAAGAGAGAGATAGAGCAAGTGGGATAATGAGTGAGAGAGAAAGAGATGAGGGAGAGAGAGAGAGATAAGAGATCTAGGGGTTGGGGATAAAGGAGAGAGGAGGAAAGGAGTGAGATACAGATATTTTTTCTTCCATTTATTCTCTTTCGAGGGACTTTATTCGTTCATATTGTAAAATAACAACTATTTACAACAGTGTTTATATACAGAATTCATGCCATTGTAACATATCATATATGCCGTGTGAGTCAAACAAAAAATTCACTCAGAAAATTGTCATTTATTTTAAAAGTCAGCTATGAATGAAAGATTATCATACATGTTTTGAACGATTGTTATGTCCCGAATCGTTTAGTATCACTTTTGTGTGGTGTATTCACTTTGGATGAACAGGAGGCATTGTTTGCGAGAGTGCATGAATCGACTTGCGCAAAAGTATCAAAGTGAGAGAATGAATTGAATGTATCAAATGAGATGCATTGCAATATGCTTTTTTTTCAGAAGCAAAGTCACACACACACACAAACACACACAAGGAACACACACGCACAAAGCTTATTTAAATGCAGACTGACAGAGTCTTTTGGGAGAAACAATTCATTGTGATGCACCAACCTTTCATTATGGCATTATGGTTGAATATAAATTCCGTTTTGATATTAAATGGGAAATTTGCGATTTTAAAGAAATGTTCATTACGTAATAATGACTTGGCTGCGTGTATTTTTCATTTATCTGAGTGTGCGTGTGCGCGGAAATGTGTTCGTGTGTGTGCGTGCGTGGGTGCGTGTGTATGCATGACTGACTGAGTTTGACTCCGTGTGTGCTTTTTTATATGTATGGCATGATTAGTTTTCTAAGGGATGTTTTTAGGATCTGCAAAGAGCGAATTAATACCCAATCCCAATTGTTTTAATAAAACATATACACTTTCGGGTAAGTCGATTTTTGCACTCTCTTAAACAATGTCTCCTGTTCATCCAAGCGTGACCACATGCCGCACGAAAATGATACCAAATGATTTTGTATAAAACACTTTTTTCATTAGATGTATAATAGTCTACTGTTTATAAATGATTTTTTTAATAATTATGAATTTTGCTAGGTCTATACTTTTTTTATTTGACTCACTCTGTAGTACAAAACATGAAACTAATGTGACATAATCACTAATTAAAATAATGAAATATTTTAGTTACTTCGTTTGTATCGAATTTCTTATGATTACATTCCATATTGAGATAGGTGCGAATTTCTACCTTTAATTCTATTATCCTATTGACCTATTAATTTATTTTTTTCGTTCATAAAGATTTTAAAATTAAACGAAGTATCCATTAATATAAGTTTCCAAAAAGGTAAAACCTTGTGACAAACCAGGAAAAGGTGGTTAGTTGTATCTGAGATGTGAGATCTGTGTATCTGTGAACTTTTTACATATTGTATCCTATTACGTAACTTCTGCAACCAAAAATCGGAAATACACTTTAACTTTGCCAATTTGAAGGCGGAAAGTATTTCAATTTTTTGAAAATTAATATAAAATGGAATCAACTTCTTTCCAAATACTGTTTACTAAGACTTGTTACACTCTAAGTATATACTTTCTTATCCAGTTTGGAAAATGCTATAACTCATATCTATTTTTAATATCGCTATTATACCAAATCATTTCATTTTCGATGGCTGTTACTTTAAACATATAAATGTATTTCAATTTACCTCAGGAACAAAACATGTAAACATAAAAGTTAGGCCACTTTTTTTTCTTTCTACAAATACGATACTGTGGCTGCAGCGAGGTCGATATCAAATAAACAAGTCTGAACAAAGGATTCTACCGGAATTTGTAGCATTTAATGATTTGAGTAACCATTTCATCCGTTTCATTCCGTGAAAACCGTGGATAAATCACAGATAAAGAATCGTAAATACAAGTACATCATAGCATCATCAATATAGCAATAACACAGAAACTCATGAAATAATATAAATTGTGTCATGATCTTCATAACCTATTCAAATATCCCCAGTCGCTATTCTAGTCCATCTGCATTATGGCTTTACATAAATACAAACTCGCACTACGAGTGTCTCAACTAGGCTTCACTATAGCTTGGTTAAACAAGTAACTAGACAATAATAAATTCTAAATCTCTACTTAGTGCGTCAGCACTCTCATGATATATTTTCAGAGTATTTGGCAGTATCTTTACTGTTATCTTTGTTCTTGATACAAGGTAAAATGTACATACATCATATTAAACCAGCATGGGCTTGTATTTCTTACATTACATTACATACTGCAAACATCAATATATCTCAGTATGTACTTCAAAACATACACACTAAATTCCATTTTATGTTTCGATAATTCGTAGAAATAAATTAAATATGTAACAAAACTAACCTCTTTGCCTGACTTAATGACAACATTACGACTTTAAATCTCCTTTAAGCGGCAAAAAGGGGATTCTTGAACCTCAGCACAACCATGTTGATGTAGCCTTCTGAGTGTTTAATATCAAGTGAATATCAATAGATGGCGCTACACTAGGCACATTGCCTGAGGAAGTGCTATTACAAATATATATGTATTCATGTCATGCATCAATAGTACAGGAAACAAATGACTTGGGTGATAAAGTAATTTCAAGTGCAACTGTCACGCCAATACATATCGCTCTTTTTGCAATATAAATGCAAACAAAGAGGCAAATCCTCAATTTTCCGGATCCAATATTTTAAACAAAATTTTCCAAGCACGTTGTTCACCTCTTAAATACTTAAACATCCATGATAGACGGAGTGACCGACATGATATACAGAGATAAAGGGAGAGAGAGATAAGGAAAGAGAGAAGAGAGAGAAAGAGAGAAGGAAAGAGAGAGAGAGAGAGATATATCTTGATCTTCAGAACAATGAACTACCTGCATTCAATTACTATTTCAGGCTGGTCTGAATATTTTAAAGTTGGGAGGGATAAAGGCAAATTCGGCACCCCATCTTGGAAGAAATCTTTACATGCCACATAATTAATCCCCTTCTCCACGTATTATTCATCATGAAATAGATAAACCAAAGGCTTAATGAATAATTAACCGTTCCAGTGCAGCATTAATCTGTACCCGTATTAAAATGGTTGTCACGGAGCTAATCAAGACCAGAAATTAGTAATTTTACAAAGCGCCGGATTGTGTTGCACAAAACAATGCTTCCGTCAATAATTGATGTCTATTGATTTGTGCAAAATTGCACGTGTGACAAACGAGTGACTGGCATTAAGGTGAAGAAAGCAAGCGAAGGCTTAACTATCCATCATGCATTTTTTTCCATGCGTTATTTGGGCAAAAGGGTGACCGACGTGTTTTAAAGAAATCATACTGATTTTTTTTTCGACAATGGTGCTGGCGGCTAATAGACCTTAACACTGAATAATATATATACTCTTACACAAGTTTACAACAAGATATTTATCCTGCCTTCGGCTCAAGATTCTGAATAAACCTATACAATCTACACGTTTAACCAATCTGTACAAAACATATCTATAACCTGACGATAAGAAATGGTACACCGCTTCAAGTGCAAAACAGATAAAAAAGATTATTGTACACAAATATTGAATCAGTGAAAAGTGGCATTTTTGCATTGTAAATGACAATCACTTTGACGAAATTAGACGTAAATTTACCCTTTCATCCCTTAATTAACAAACTAGAAGTGATATTGTAGTTACTCGCCTCATGATCACCTACCATCCCAGTATAGCTTCCTGAGTGAGCTGCCAAAGGGATTACCTAACCAATACCAGGATTTAAAAACCACATAAGATATTTACTGTTTCTATAACATTTTGAAAGTAGCTGTTTAAGTTTCGTTATAATTCTTGCAACAATTGAAATAGTGTACTACCGTAGTATGAGCACATAGTAAGGAAGTATAAGCACCATGATAAATATTACCAACTCTGTGTATTGCATAACATGTTCATTATTGTTGATCCAGCATGTATCAATGCTGGCACCATACCCAAGCCTCTGCCTCGTTAGGGCTGCCTCTATATTTCTTCGTAAGTGTCTCCCAGATCTGATGTTATGGCTTCTAGATAGGTAACGTCGGTGTTGGGTTTCTTTAGATCTTGATACGTATGGGGGTCGGTAAGATTCTGGTAGTTTGGGGTATCTGTATTAAGATCTTGGTAGACATGGGTATCAGCATTCGGGTCTTCGTAGGTATTGGGGTCTTGCTTTGAGTCATCAAATACAGGGTTCTCATACTTTGATGAGGTCTCACGTGCATTGTTTGGTGGGGACGCGGCTGGTTCAGTATCTAAACGTCTTTGTTTGATCCTGGAAGTGAAATTCAATAATAAAAACGCAGTAAGTTCCTCCTTCTTTGTAATACCATTGAGATTCAGGTACACACACACACGCGCACGCACACTCACACACACACACACACACGCGCGCGCGCACACACACACACACCCACACGCACACAAAGTTCAGATAGAAGTGAGGTGGGAATGGTCCCTGATGAGCATAACAGCTCACTGCGTATGATTGTGGATGTCCCTTATAACATTTAAAACAAAATCATTATAAACCATTCATAGTATGAATATACTGTATTTTAAGGGCCTTTAGAATAGGATAACTCCCTTTAGATAAATAAATTCATATCTATATTTGTAAAAATGTTACCATATAGTGGCATGGACTTCACTTTTAATTGTTCTACTGTAGTTGAGTTAACTTACCTTCTATACATCACCAAAGTAATTAGTAGTATTGCGATGAGAACGATGGGTACTATCACACCCCCTATCACAGCACTTAGTGGTTTCCTGGAACCGTTATCATCACCTTTAGCACAAACAAAAATCACATACATGTAATTATGCTGTAATGAGTTATACATTTTGTTGGGCCGTTTTACAAAGTTTTTGTTGATTATGTTTATTTATTTATTTATTCGTGTCTATTTTATCGAGCAGGGTAGGTCATTCAGTTAAAAAATACTTTACAATGACGCCCTGCTGCAACATTACAAGTACACGAACCCCCCCCCCCCCCCCCCAAAAAAAAAAAAAAAAAAAAAAAAAAAGGTCTAACATGAAATATTAGAATATATCAATATACAAATGATAATTGACATATATAAACAATAAAATTGCGAGAGTTACACAAGTAAAGAAAAAACTAAACAGGTGATAAATGATTACGACCATGTGATTATAACACATTCATAACTACTTGACATTTTTTGGGTTTGGCGTATGGTGACCAACGATTCCATGTACAATGGAACTGTTTTCGTAAGACTTTAAATGTGAGGACAAAATACTGATACTCAATTCTTTGAGCACCCTCCCCATGCTGTACAGCAGTAGTCGATATAGGGTAAAATAAGGGAGTAATACAGATTAACAAGGACTTTATGACTTACCCATTATTTATACGCCGTATATATCCAATAGAGCGTGGTATTTTACTACAAACATTTGAAATAGGATTTGACCTTGACAACTGTGAGTATAATGTCACTCCCAAATATTTTGTAGCATCAACATATTCAATCAGTTTATCTCTATATTTCACTGACAAAACTTTATTACACAATTTTCTTTTAGAGCCAAAAGCACTGACCTCTGTTTTATCCGGGTGTATATGCATGCCATCAATTTCAAACCATTTATTAATAAGATCATAATCATCTTGTAAATTAATCTTAACTTGAGTCAAATTAACATCATCATTAGATATAAATATATCATCTGCATAAACATATCTTTTTGAGTGTGAATGCAAATTCATATTACACGCATCATTAATAAATAAGCAAACAGTGAGAGGGTCGAGGATTGATTCATGCGGTACCCAAGTTTGAACATGTAAATATTCGCTATTGCAGTCTTTAACGACAACACAATAATTTATTGCATTTTACCCCGGTCCCCAACATAAAATAAAATCCTCAGT
Source organism: Strongylocentrotus droebachiensis (assembly GCA_035222895.1). Lineage (NCBI taxonomy): Eukaryota > Metazoa > Echinodermata > Echinoidea > Camarodonta > Strongylocentrotidae > Strongylocentrotus > Strongylocentrotus droebachiensis. The sequence continues at coordinate 101,309 of JAVYIG010002265.1, read as the reverse complement.
ACGGCCATGCATTATGGCTCAAAGCATGGGCACTCAGAAGATTTGTTTCTGTTGGGGATCGGGGGGAAATTTATTTTTTCATTTTTTTACTTGTGGGAACTGCCTGCCCCCTACCCTAGCCCCCGCTGCGTACAGTCATGGTTCAGTGGCCAAGCAATGGCCTCGTAACTGTGAGGCCCCAGGATCAAACCGTGTCGATGTGCTATATAAGTGCCCTTTTGTGGGGCATTATTCCTCATTACTGTCATTTATGACTTAAGGGCGTAGATCTCCTAGTTGATAAGCATAGTAGCATACACATGCTTTAGCAGTCACGCAAAACAAACACAGGCAAATTATTAGTCAATAAAATCTGAGAATGTATACTATTTTCTACATCTATTAGAAATAAATCATTGTCAAAATAATTCCATAAATTGGGGTAAAAAAAAATATTCAGACTTTATGAGCAACAGTGTAAATTATATTTACTTCCATAAATGACAACTTTTCTTATCGTTTCATAAAGTTTCACAAAAACTTGTAACAAAGAAATGTTTTAGAAAAATGTATACATTCCATTTCTCCTTATATTAAACTATACATGATTATTGCAGCCTATTCAAATTTCTCCGCCAATCAAACAGAGAATAAGGAGTAATATTAGGATGAATATGTAAACAACGCTGATAAGCTACAAACTTATATACATATTTATGAAGGTTACAAACTGACTTAGTTTGACATGTAGCTAGTATTAAATAATAATAATAATAACTAGATTTGTAATACTTGTTTGGAACAAGTATAGGTGGGCTGATCCAACAAAAAATTGAGACAAAATGAAGGGTACATTTGAAATAGCTTTTTGTCTCAGCTACAACATACTCAAGTTCAATGTGAATGAAGCTAAAACGACGGAGATATTGCTCGCGAAAGACGGGAATGTAGAATCAAGTATTGAGAAAAAGTCATGTCCCTTAGAGAATACACGCAAAATGTGAAAAATTGACATGCCTCCTTTAATCGCAAAAATACGCCATGATGCCTTTGTCAAAATGAAAAATAATGGCAACTAGATTTGTAGAGAATTGTCTCAGCTAGAACATATCAAAATTTCGAAAAAAATCGATAATTTTTTTACAAAGATACAATCAATTTTCCAAAAATCTGCTGACGTCATAATATGCAAATTAAAATTTTGAGTTTGGAGGCCATTATGATGACGTCATGAGTTAATTGAGGGTCAAATGAGACATGAAATCATATCTCCGATTTATACTAAATCAAAATATGAACAAAAATTGGGGTCACCTTGCATCCTAAAGAGCTACAATGAATTTGCATAGGCATGTTTTTGCCCATATATGCTATGTATTGCAAGAGCTCGCGCGCACGGAAATTTATGTTTAACGGTCGATCATTCCGTCATTAATAGTCATAAAGAGATAAACATGCTATTAATTTGTTTGTAAAAATATGTGGAACATTATGAAAGAAAAAAAATGGCGATTCTATGTTGTGCAATAGTTTTACGCGCGAAAACGCGAAAACGCGCACGCATGCGCATGTGTGCGATTTTTTTATAAAATGCTTAGAATGGCCTAAAACGTATGCAAAATGATTTTGAGACGATTTTGAGCATTTCAAAATTTTACGCGCGGACGTACGCGCACGCGCGCGTTATTTGACCTGCAATTGACCGGACGGATATTGACCTTGATCATGATAAATATGAATGAGAAATGGTTTTTGGTTATGAAGATATGATCAAGAGTTTATTTTCAGAAAATTTCACAAAATGGCGCCTAGATGACGTCATCAGTTCAGGCCAAGGTTGACAAAATGTCTGTGTTTTGTTCTAATGCCTATACATATGTGTGCTAAATTTTATTGTCTTAGCTACAACATATCAAAATTTTGAAGAAAATTGATCAATATTTACAGAGATACAATCAGTTTTACATAAATATGCTGACGTCATAATATGCAAATTCGTATTTTGAGTTCCAAGGCCATTATGATGATGTCACGATACACTTAATGGCCAAATGAGACATGGAATCATATTTCCGACTCATACTCTATCTAAATATGAAAAAAAATTAAAGGTCACGGTTCATTCAAAAGAGCTATAAGGGATTTTGTATAGGCATGTTTTCGCCCATATATGCTATGTATTAAAAGAGCTCGCGCGCACAGACATTTATCTTGAATGGACGCTCGTCTTGTTATTAAGGGTCAAAAAGAAAAAAAAATGGTATCAAATTGTTCGAAAAATTATGAGAAATACCATGAAAGAAAAAAGAATGGCGATTCTATGTTTTGTAATGGTGTTACGCGCGAAAACGCGCGCGCATGTGCGTACGCGCAATTTTTTATAAAATGCTTTAAATGACCTGAAACGTATGCAAAATAAATTTTAGACGATTTTGAGCATTTTAAAATTTTGCGCGCGCACTGACGCGCGGACGGACGCGCATGTGCGCGTTTTTTTACCTGAAATTGACCGGACTGATATTGACCTTGATCATGATAAATATCAATGAGAAATGGCTTTTGGTTATGAAGATATGGTCATGAGTTGATTTTCAGAAAATTTTACAAAATGGCGCCTAGATGACGTCATCAGTCAAGGTCAAGGTTGAAAAAATGTCTGTGTTTTGTTTTAATGCTTATACATATGTGTGCTAAATTTTAAGACATTTGAATGAGCCATTTTAAAGTTATCTTGCTCACAAAAAAGTGGGTCGAAATAAGAAAAATAAACTAGACATATAATACTTGTTTGGAACAAGTATAGGTGGGCTGGTCAACTTAAATATGAAAAAAAATTAAAGGTCACGGTTCATTCAAAAGAGCTATAAGGGATTTTGTATAGGCATGTTTTTGCCCATATATGCTATGTATTAAAAGAGCTCGCGCGCACAGACATTTATCTTGAACGGACGCTCATTCTCTTATTAATGGTCATAAAGAGATAAACATGGTATCAAATTGTTCGGAAAAACATTGTATTGTATTGTATTGTATTTATTCAGACAAGCATGTCTAGGGATGCAGAAAAGGGTTTGAAAAACCCGTACAAGTCTGCATCCCTGATAAAAAGCAAAGTACAAAATATTATTATTGCATAACATAGTTACAACAAAAAAATGATATCAAACACGATGATACATCAAATAATTATATACACAATGTAGTTTAGAGCGAAAATAAATACATAAAATATTATTGATTGCAAAACAGCATTATTGAAAATACAAATGATTGGGTATTTCAGGGATCAAAATGCTATATAAGAAATTTTGCAGCATGATCTAAGGTAAAAATTAAAATATAGTTGATATTGCGCGAATTTGGATGTAATTGTATAAAAATGTAAAAACAAATTGTTATTGAGGAGTTTAAAAAGTTAAATATGTAAGCAACTTTTTAATGATATTTTGAAAGTTGAAAGAGATGGACTATTAATAACATTACTCGGGAGCATGTTCCACTCATTGGCAGTTCTTATATAAAAAGAGTTTTTGAAATAATCTGTTTTTGCAAATGGTACGTACATTTTCATATTATGATCATTACGCCCAATTCTGTGAGCACGTATAATTTTTTCAATCGGACCAACATTTACCATATTATTTATTATTTTATAAAACATGACTAATCTGTGGTACTTGCGTCTTTCTTCTAATTTTGCAAAACTTGATTTTTCTAATAGTTCATGGTATTTTGTTTCCCAGTCTCTAAACATCATTCTTAAATATCGTTTTTGGACACGTTCAATAATATTTATATGTGAAACTCTATAGGGGTCCCATGCAATACAACAATATTCTAGACATGGACGTATAAGAGAGTCATATAAGGTTTTAAACACAGAACGTGGGCAATTAAGAAAATTTCTTTTGATTATAGCTACAATCTTACTACACTTTGCGTATGTTTCGTTACAATGAGAATTAAAATTAAGGGTATCATTTATAGTAATGCCCAAATACTTTTCTGACTTAGTGTTTATTAATTTATATTCATACTGTGGTTTAGAGGACTTTCTTGACATTTGCATTATCTTACATTTGTTTACATTGAAATCAAGTAGCCATGAATTTGCCCACTTATCTAAATTTTCTAAATCCTTTTGTAAAAGTTTGCAATCTTCAATAGAGTGGATAGGCCTATATAAAATACAATCATCTGCGTAAAGTCTTATAGTTGAATCAATATTATAGGAAATGTCGTTTATGAAACATAAAAATATGATTGGACCTAAAATTGTCCCTTGTGGTACACCTGATTTTACGTCTACCCAATTAGAGTATTCACCATTGAGGACGACTCGTTGTGAACGATTTTCAAAAAATTCATGATCCATTTTAAATTTAAATTTTGAATACCATACATTTTTAACTTTCGTTCTAATAAATTGTGCGACACGCTATCGAACGCTTTAGCGAAGTCTAAATATGCTATGTCAACACTATAGCCGGAGTTCATCCAACTACTCCAGTCGTGAATAGCTTCAATCAATTGAGTCTCGCATGACCGCTTTTCGCGAAAACCATGCTGGTTATCACATAAGACATTGTGTAGATTAAAATGATCAACAAGATGTTTACAAACAAGTTTTTCGAGTAGTTTACAAGTAATTGAAGTAAGTGATATTGGGCGATAATTACCCGGGTCTTCTTTGTTACCTTTCTTAAGAAGGGGAGACACGTTTGCTCTTCGCCAGTCAATTGGTAACTCTCCTTTAGAAAGTGACATATTGAACAATTGACAAAGCGAGGGTGCAAGCTGCTCCGCCCCTTCTTTCAATACACGGGGAGATAATCCATCAGGACCTTGAGCCTTATTAACGTCAATGCTTTTGAGCAACTTACATACGTCAGCGACACAACAATGAATATCACTCATGGCAGGAACATCATTTCTTTCTTCACATGGTGGAAAAGGACCATCATTAGTGTCTTTAAATACAGACTCAAATTGTTTGTTTAGAGTATCTACTTTTTCTTTATCGTCAGTAAAAGTAATTCCATTTACCTTCAGGCACGGAATCGGGTTTTGCACTTTTTTCTTTGATTTAACAAAATTCCAAAATCTTTTGGGGTTACTTTTGATGTCCTCACAGAGGTTGTTTTGCAAATAATCTTTATATTTTAGCTTAACAAGTCTTTTGGTGTCTCGTCTTATTTTACGAAATTTATTCCAGTCGGATTGTAAATTCGATTTTTTAGCTTTTTCGAAAAATTTCCTTCGTTTCCGAAACAGTCTCTTAACGTCTTTATCTATCCACGGAACGTGATATTTTCTTGTTACTTTTCTATGAGGTACGTTCTTATCTACAACATTAAGTATAATATTTTTCCAAGATTGCCATGATGATTCTAAGTCCTCTTTTACAAGTGATTCCGTTAATGGTGCGTTTTCTAAATCATTTCTAAATTTGTTAAAATCTGCTTTTGAATAAGAATAAGTCATTCTGGGTTTGCAACCTTTTCCCTTTAATGTACAATTAATAATAAAAACAATAGCCTCATGGTCGCTTATACCGGGAATAATATTCACATTACTAACAATGGATGGATCAGATGTAAATAAAAGATCTAATATGCTACTGGTGGTATCAGTGATCCTTGTAGTTTGCGATATGTGTTGATATAAAAAAATTGTTCTCGATGATCGTAAGTATATTTTGTGTTAAATCAGTATTATCTATTTCTACAATATGTCCGTCTTGCCACTTTAATTTAGGAAGATTGAAATCACCGGTTAGAATAACATTTCTAGCCTTCTTACCATGATTTGATAATATCGACATAGATTTATTAAGCTCTTTAATCACATCTAAACTACTGCTCGGTGGTCTATAAAACACACCTACAAACAAAGATTTATTATCGTGACATATTACTTCACACCAAAGGATCTCACAATCTGTTTCCAGGTCTGGTCTAGGTGTCACAGACAAATGGGTTTTGTAGGCAATAAGAAGGCCACCGCCATGCCGATTTCTATCTTTTCTTATAACGATATACGTTTGTTCTCTTCTTGGCCTGTATGCTAATAGTAGAACGGACATGTTTTTGCCTTGTGTCCGTATTGCATGCAGTAACGGCATTGGAGTTGCATTCCGTGTCGACATGTTCGGGCTCTGTGGTTCTCTTCTCCACAATTTTCACATCCTAACATGTATAAATCGTCGTATAGAGAGGATGTGGGAGGGTTCACTAGAGCAGATGCGTAGGAGGCTCTTTGGCGCGAATTGAATAGAGCACGTTGTTGGTCATAAATGTAGTCTCTTGGAGGTTCCTGGTTCAACATACTGTGTGATAGTTGCTGTGAATTGATGGGAGGGTACTGGTTTCGGTATTGTTGGTTGAAAGGAGTGGATGGGGGCTGGGATTGGGCATTTCGGTAGAAAGGGAAGTTGCGGCGGTGCTGATCGGGTGGTGGGGCAGTTGTCTGCTGGTAACGTTGCTGAGTGAGTGGTGGGCCTGACGGGTTCGGTAGCGAGGCCGGATGTTGACGGTTTCATGCTTGCATGGGTTGGAAGTTCTGGTAGGGGGCTGGAGGAGGTTGTCGAGGTGCTCGAGTGGTATCTGATGCTACCGGTGTTGGGAGTGAGGGATGCTGACGGCTGCGTGGTTGGGGGTTCTGGTCGACTGGCCGTGTTCGGGTGGTTCCAGGTGGTGTGGGTTGGTCAGATCGGCTGCTTGACGAGGTTGATTGAGATGTTTTCAATGTAGCTGTGTTCTTCTGCTGAGGTGATGGGTGTGACGGCGGAGTGTCTAACAAAGCATCGATCACATGCTGCACTTTCTTTAACTCCATGGATAATTGGTCTAATCTAAGTGGCATGCACTTACATTTCATGCAGATTGTCTCGCTGTCGTGACATTTTAAATCACATATTTGACATTGGCTTGCATCTCTATTGTCATTAGATGAGGGCACTTGACTGACAATAGATTCGTCCTCTTTGTCTGTCTCACTCGGTACTTCTACGTTCCGGGTCAGAACAAAATGGCTGCATATGAACGGGTTTAGGAGTGGATATATGCGGATGAGATTGTCTTTTATATGTTCATTATCTAAGTCTACGTCTGAATGAAGGAGATGAGATGAACATATTATCTGTACAGCGTGACGGATGCTGCTAACGGTTATCCCTTTCGGTAATTTATAGGAAAAATTGTCCATCCCAGGGGTTCCCTTGTATCTGTTTGTTCTCACCGACGACATTCTGAGTTAAAATTTGTTCAAAGATCATGCAACACTCAACGGTCAGTAACTCTGTATAATGTTCAAATATGAAGCATACAATAAATCACCATGTGTATACAACACAAATCACGTATGACGAAAGTTATATAACTGCAAATGTCAAGTTAACGAATGACGAAAGTTGTGATGGTGTATAATGCGTAATAATAAGTTACCGTATAAGTTCACGTATATATAAAAAGCAGCATCGATGAAATGAGTAATAAACCTGAGGAATACTGTGTCAAAAAATACCCGCGATGAATTATTTTGCGTTCGGCCGTGACAAACGAAAACGCGCGCGCATTTGCGTGTGCGCGTTTCTTTATTTTCTTTATGAAATGCTATTGTTAATAATGGCGTACGCGCGCGTTTTTTGACCTGAAATTGACTGGACCGATATTGACCTGGATCCTGGAAAATATGAATGAGAAATGTCTTTCCGTTATGAAGATATGATCATGATTTGATTTTCACAAAATGGCGCCTAGATTACCTCATCAGTCAAGGTCAAGGTTGAAAACCTTATTGTGCTTTTTCCATATGGCTATATGTGTGCCAAATTTCAAGGCATTTGATTGAGCCATTTTCAAGTTATCGTGCTAACAAGAAAAGCTCTTACGAAAACATAAGGTGATCTGTATTATATACAGCCCACCTGATAAATGAGATTTGTAAGGCACGTTATTCTCTTGAAATCAAATGCTCAAGGCACACTTGTATGAAAAATAAAAAATAAATCGCGCAAAAGCAAACGTATTTGGAACAAAAGAACAGGAGTAATATAAAAAAATACGAAAATAAAAGAACAATTAATTAAATGCCGAAAGCATTTTACTTCTACATCCTTTAAAAACCCCACATTACCTATACAATGTTTTCAAGTATGACATTCAGGGTAGAACAAGTTTCGTTTGTTTCATGCTCTTACCTGAGAGGATGGTCTTTGCATTCACTGGTTCGGACCAATTACTAGAACCAGCTCCATTGACAGTTTGGACCTGACAAACATGGAAATAAGAATATGTAGCAATATTGACAATACAAACATCGTTCACAAACAAGAATTGTTCCAATCTTAATTATAGATATTCATGTCCTGGGGAAAATACCATTATCATAAGCGACCGCATAACAACAGTTAAATTCATATATTTAGATGCCATTAAAGCATTCAAATGTAATTTCTTTTAATGCAGTATCATGCATGTAAAGTGGGGATCGCTTGCTAGATAAATGGCATAAATAAAAAAGAGAATCACTTTGTAATTCATCCCAAAGTATATAGTTTCTCCAAAAGCGCTTAGGATAACAGCTCAAACTAAAATGTTCTATATAGGGAAAGCTTGTACCAAAATATGAAGAGATTGAACATTCCCTTAAACATTGGGTCCGAAGGATTGATGTCAAGATAACTTACCTGAACTGTATAGTTGATTTCACGGGGCAGGTCTACCACAGTATGCTCTCCTTCAAACGCGCCGTTCAATACTTCCTCTGACTTATAGTCACCATCAACAACGGGATCAGTTTGCTGGTAGCGGACGATATACTTCTGGATGTTACCATTGGTGTTAGATGGTAGAGGGGTAGACCAGGATACAGTGAAGGAGCTTGTAGTACTCTGCGGTATAGCCACATTGATAGGAGCAGGGGCGACTGATTAGAAGAATGGTTTATAACAATGTCACGCTGAAATATGGTAGACTTCTGTATTAATATTCCGGAATATCCATTAGTTTGGTTAGTCTCGTCCTAACAATTCCAGAAAACAAATCTATTTTGATTACAATTAAAGCGACTAATTGTATACAAAATACATTAGGGTTTGAATCACAATGAAAATTTAATAACATCAGGAAATAGTAATCTAATGCATTAAAGAGTCATGTACATGATTTATATTGTGCAGACAAAGTAATTTAGTATACAAAAACTTCTAAAGATATATTTACAGATTTTATTGCTCTCGATCTCCTCCGATATCTAATGTACTGGCCCGCTCTCCACTAACATTTAACCTGACGCTGGAATTAAGCATAGTCAGAAATTGAGTTTAACAAATAAATTATACCGAGGTCTAATCCTAACAAACTGTAGTCCTCGAGTCGGGTTTAATGATTTAGCAGTATACGGACCATACATTTTGCAGTCTAGCAGCATGAATGATTACCACTCTATCAAGACCAATACAATTTATAGATGAAACTGACAGTATATTGTGAAATGAACCAACAGTAGTATCAACCACAAAATCAAACCATGTTGGACGAAGGTTTTAACAAAAGTAAATACAAGAATATCAACTGTGTCACTTAAAAAGCAAATCAACAACTCCCCTACCCTCACGAAATAATACATCCTAAGATTAACACCAACCTTCTTCAAGTGTTTTGCCGATAATCTCACTGCTTCTGTCACCCTCCTCGTCTTTATTTGATGCAGTCAATTGAATGGTATAGTCCAGATAGGTGTCTAACCCTCTTATCGTGAAGGAGCTAGTGTCACGAAAAACCAGGATAGAGCTCGAAGAAGTTGAACCAGAGGGAGCGTAGTAGATCATATAATTTGTCACTCCACTCCTGCATTCTGCTGATTCTGTGGGGAGGTGCTGAAACATAAAGGTAGAAATATATGTTGCATACAGCACAACCACATGAAAGAATTTACTTTCACACTAGTAGACAAAACTATAATATGTCATTATATTTTTCCTACAGTTTTTCGCATTAATACGGATGCTGCTGTATCATCCTGCTAAACAAGAATCTCTTGATTAAAAAACATTTCTATATTTGCTTCCTTCTGTAAAATAAAATAAAAACTCCATTTCATAAACCCAACAGCTCTTAATTTCAACTAAGCAAACAAAACAAATTGGTACACTTTTTATATATTTGTTTACACAAGATATATTTTATTTAGTCAATTGTTGAGGTACGTAAAGAAACATTCAAAAATAGTTGGTGGTGTGGAGGAGTTTTTATTCGACATATCTCGACGAAAATATGTAAAATTAAATCTTATTAAGCTTGTAAGTGTTTTATCAGCTTCATCTCACATAAACGATGCGGTTATACCTGTATGTAATACAGAAATGACTAGTTACAGTTATGCATTTTGTGCTCTGGACGAGGCTTTTCATCCAACTGCATTTCACTATTAAAGTGACCAAACAGCTATTCTTAAAACAGTTCATACCTCCCATACCACCTCTAGCTCTTTAGGGTTGATGGCTGAAACTTGTAATCCAGGTGGAGAAGCACTGGGTTCTAAAGTTTAAAATTATATAGAAGAAACTTATTACTTGGACCTATAGTAGATAAATTCATTGTATGTAAATGCAAAGGTTATGGTAAAAACAAGTACTCTTTATGTGGTTTTAAATTAAACATTTACAAGTCAAACATGTAACTACCAAAGGGCAAAACACAGTCGAGGGCACTTTTGGGGAAATTCATGTTTTGTAGAAGAAATTTTCTGTTTTCAAATTTTAGAAAGACAGAATAGTTAAAAAGGAGAAAGTACGGAATGGCAAATACAAACATTTCCATGTGACATATTTGACTCGTAAAATTTGATTTGTTAAAGAGCCTTCAATCATTGGAAAGTCGTAAATATACCGAATATATGTACAAATCATTTACTAATAACGTAATACACGTACCTATATTAGATAATTGTACCGAATCAAGCTGAACAAATGTGAACAAATAATAGCACTTAACATCTTGTTTTTTCTCAAGACTTAAACCTTACTTCTACAGCGGGTTATTATGCTGTTCCTTGGAGACACAGGTCCTGTTCCACCTGTTCCTTCCCTCACTGCTGCTACACGAAACCTGGAATCTGTGTCGGGTGTCAGGTTACTAACGATGGCTGATGTTGTGAGTTGGTCTACTCTCTGATCCGTTACCCAGGCACCATCCTTCTCGACAAAGACATCATATCCTACCAGAGGAGGATCACCTATATCATCATCTTCAGACCATGCATTCCATCGAAGACCTACTGTAGTTGACGTGGTACCCACTATCACTGGTACGTTCTCAATGACTGGCAAAACTGAAGAAAAAACACAATTTATAGAAATACCAGTCAAAATCAATGATACACTTATACTTAGTCTAAGTCACAAAGTCAAAATGACACAATAATTAAATTTTGATATCTTACAGAACTGCAAAGGTATGATGCGTGAAATGTGAACATTCGTTGTGTGTGAGCGAGCTTGAATCCGATGACAGGGGTAATGATACATTTTAATATTCTTAGAAACAGTGCAAATGCATCAAGTGCTATATAAAACCAGAATATTACCATCATGATAAAATTATATTGAACTAGAAATGCAATCGTGTCACAACGATATGCGTGCAATGACGCCACATTCTACGTGTCAAACGAAAGAGCCTCTATCAGGCTATCCAGAGCAATGTGTAAGAAGTCTGTAGCTTCTGTGATAGTGGAGATAGGTAGGGCGAAAGAAAGGTCACCAAAACGGTCCGAAATGGACAAAATGGCGCCTGGACGGGTCTGCTTGAGTTATTCCGGAGAACAAAACTTACAGTGACCTTGATGGGATGCTAGCGACTACGCCTACGAAGTTTGAAAAAAATTGGGATAGGAAAAAGAACCTAGAAAGGGGTCGCAAGCACTCCGTGCAAAACCAATAGGATTTGGGTGCATGATGAACACGTGATGACGCGTGCTGTGGCATGAACGGCCGTCCATTCTAACATAAACATGCAGAGTATAAAATGGCGTCTAACATTGCCCCCTTGACGAATTTTAAAAATCCGGCTTCGAGATGCCCTGCGTTTGGCAACCCAGAACACGCTTGCAAAATTTCAAGGAGAAAAAGAAAAGGTAGGGAGGCGACAAGCAGTCTAAACAGTTACGTCATAGCCGATACGTGTTATAACTTGGCGGAAACATTTCGGGCGATAACTTTGCGCTGACGTCATTAAAATGAAGTTATTTCGCAATTTTCTTGAAAACTGCATATTTAGAGGGCATTTTTCGCAAAGTCGGTCAGAGTAAGGATATATAATTATGCATTTGGCTGGAAAGGGCATATGTTAAAGTATCTTAATCCAAAAAAAGGTACGGGTTTGCCAAAACAAAATAGAGATACGGCCACAGAAAGAAAGCCAATTCCCAAAACTTTAGAGGCCGCTATTCATGTTTTGCATGGCCATTGGAGCGTGAAATTTGGCATGGCTATGTCCAATTATGAGATTAAGATGCTGTACATTTTAATTACAAAACGGAATTGATATGAGAAAGTTATGTCAGTTTTAAATTTTTAAGGGTCAATTTTTCAAGGATTTGAGAGATTTTTGATGGAGTCGGTTTCAGATTTAAATTTCGAGTACGAAGATGCCATTTTGAAGGTCAGGTTATGTGTCGCAGATAAAAGAACATCTCTTAGACTATCTAGAGGAATTTGTGAGAAGTTTGTAGGATCTAGGATAGTGGAGATAGGACGGAAAAAAGAAAGGCCTTAAAATGGACCAGAAACGGACAAAATGGCGCCTGGACGTATATGCATGAGTGATTTCGAAAATCGAAGAATGTAGTGTCCTTGACATGTTAGAGACTATGCCTATGAATTTTGAAAAGAAACGGACATGAGGAAAGCACCTATTAGAATAACAAGCACTGTGTGCAAAACGAATTCGATTTCCTGACGATAACCAGGAAAACAAGAATATTAATGGGGCATAATGTGAACGAAAACAAGGCAATGACGAAGATCGTCATTGCAAATATAAAGTATATTAATTATGTTTTGTTTATTCATCTTTATTCAAGAAAGTATACATATAACATAATAATAAAGATGTGACATAAAACCCAGGACAGAGATTTGTATTACATTAAATGCATCTCATGCAGGGTTAAACAATTACAATACACAATAACAAAACGGAAAAGAGAACATCATAACGTCAGTGTTTTAAATGAAAACATTAATAATTCCTAACAAAATAACAAAAACAAAAATAATTATTATTTTCTTAGTTAGCAATGCCTCATAATACATTTACATACCGTTGTCATATCTATCAATCTCTTCTTAATGAGAAATCAACCGAGGGAACCTATCTCCATAGAGAGAGAGAGAGAGAGAGTTGAAGAGGGGGAGAGAGCGAAAGAGAGAGAGAGAGAGAAGGAGAGAGAGAGAGAGAGGGAGAGATAGAGAGGGAGGTCCCGTTATAACAAGTTATATACGTATCCTAATTTAAAGTAATTTCACCTCCAAGTGTTGTAGTGATTCCAAGTGAGTTCAGATAGGCTGTAAAAAACAACATAAACCCACATAATATACTTTTGAAATATTACTTTTCCCAATTACATAATTATGCCACACCTAACATTTAGGTACCGTCATCATATCTGTCAATATAGTAGCATGCGTAATCACACCACGAGAACTTATCCCCATAGAGAGAGGGGGAGAGAGAGAGAGAGAGAGAGAGAGAAAGAGGGGAAGAGAGGGGAAGAGAGAGAAAGAAAGAAAGAGGGAAAGGAAGAGAGAGAGAAAGAGGGAGAGGGAGAGAAAGAGGTCTCGCTATTGCAAGTCATACAAAGTAGTTAAACCATTTACACTCCCAAGTAATGTTGTGATTGCCAGGTGCGTTCTGACCGGCTGTAAAAAATAACATACGACCCAAACAGTACGGTTTTCAAGATTTCATTTCTCAGTTGTGGATACCTTACTTTGCATTTACATGTTTTCAACATATCTATAAGTCTTTTCTTGTTGTCAGGAGTTATCAAACCTCGGGAACCTATCTCTATACATAGTAATTTGGGAGTCCAGCCGGCTTCTGAGATATCATGTATAAGTCCGGCGTACCTGTCAAGCTTTCTTTGGTGGGCCTGTTGAATGTTGGTTTCAAATGGAATTGTCAACTCAAATACTAGTATTTCCTTTTTTATAAAATTAATGAAACATAAATCAGGTCTTTGTTGTGTTGGAACAATGGTTGGGGGAACCGTACCTCCACTGATTGTCTCCCCTTCCACGTCAGCATATACTTGGTGATCACTATCAAGGCCGTTCTGTTTAATGCTCTTTAGCAGATTATGTACAATGTTATTATGACGCCACGTGTATCTATTTAACATTTCCTGACAATTATTCAGTACGTGATGCAAAGTACCTTTGGCTTGACATAAACTACACAAGTCATTTATTCGCTTACCCCATCTATATAAGTTTTTATTACTCGGCAGACTATCAATCGCTGCATTTATTGCAAATTTCATAACTCCTTGTGGTAGATTGAAGATGATGGACTTCCAGGACAAGTCACAGTTTTCTTTTTCTAGTACCTTCATGAATTCACCTTGGACTAGGAGAGGTTCTATTTCATTTTTCCACTTTTTCCTGCTTTCCTCTTTCAGGTTCATTTTGACTGATTTTTTAGTATCTTTCCAATTCGTTTGTAAACTGGTTTGATGAATTTGGTGTGCAACCTGAATTGTAGATGACTTTCTGGTCCAGTTTTCCTCTCTGGCCAGTTGTTGATCTAGGGCATGAACTACCATTTCATCGCCTTTAACTTTCGATCTACTGTAGGCAAGGCAATGACATGTTTGGTAGAGTTCAGAGATAGTGGGAATATTAAGCCCCGCTGGGGCATGAACTACAGCAATATTGGCACCACACCGGGGGATGCCCATCCACTTTTTAATGTATTTGTCTAGAAGTGTATCTAGTTGTCCAAGGTGAGTTGCATGAAGGTCATGTACAGTTAACATATATCTCATAGAGGAGAGAGCATAATCATTAAGGATTCTTAGCTTATACTCGTTTTTTATGTTTACACTATCTATATTCGTGAGGGTACTATCAACCTTATCTCTGATGAAATCATATGTTTCTGAAGTCTTCATCCTGAAAGTAATTTGAGATCCGAGAAATTTAATAGGATTATTTTATACAGATGCAATTTGTTTCCTAGCTAAGGAAAAATCAATAACTGTTGGTTTACCGCCTGAAATTGATAAGGAACGACACTTCTTAGCTTTGACTGTTAAGCCCATACTACTGAGAAGTTTATCTACTTCTTGAACAAGTTTTTGATGATACCTTTTATTTCCAGTTATCAGGTTGAAGTCGTCGGCATACGGGGTAGTTATTACTTTCTAGCCGGCGAAATCGTAACCATATTGCTGCTTCTGGGTTTCAAGATATTCAATAATTGGGTTGAAGCACATGAGAAATACAATTGGAGATAGAGGGTCTCCCTGAAAAACCCCTTTCCTGAAAGCAAAGCGTTCCGATTGCCACCCCGGACCGCATACTCTGCCATTCAGTCTTGAGTAGAGAACATCAATGTAACGGGCTACTGGTTGAGGTATTGCGTAACGGCTTAATGACGTAGAGATCAGCTGATGACTCACGCTGCCAAACGCGTCAGCCAGGTCGAAGAATGTGATGTGCAATGTTTTTTGTTTACATCGAGCATGTTTCAGAATTTCATGTACGACTTGGTTGTGTTCTATACAGCCGTTCACTCCATTAATGAATGCCTTCTGGACCCGTTTATCTATGAATTCATTGGCTGTGAGATAGGTTGACATTCTCTCCGATAAGATCTGATTAAATATTTTACCAATGCAACACGTCAAAGATATCATCCGGAAATTTTCTGGTTTTGTTGTTTCACCAGATTTGAAAATTAAGGCAACTTTTGATTCGGACCACATTTCGGGGGGATCACCACTTTCCAAAATCTTATTATATAATGTTGCCAGGAAGTGGTGGGTACAGTACAAGTGTTTTAGCATACCATACATCAGACCATCATCACCGGGTGCTGATCTGGCTTTTTTCCGTTTCAGAACATTCTTAACATCCTTAGGTTTGAACGAGTTCATATCGAAGCTTTGGTAGTTTTCCGAATTCACGTTGACGTACGGGAACCAGTTCAACGACGTAAGATCAATAACATTGGGGACGCTGTACTTTGTACAAAAATATTCGTCCGCTTCCATCTGAGAAAACGTTGGCAGAGGTGACTTTTCATGTAACGAGCCATTACAAACTTTCTTCGAGAAATCATAGAAGTTATCCCGAAATCTTTTCTCCAAGTGGGCTCTAGATTTTTCTAGGGGGGGGGGGGGGGTAAGCGGACACTTTTTTTTTTTTTTGGTCCTCTAAAATTTTTAATTTGCACCCCCCCTTGAGCGCCAGGGGGGGGGGGGGCCCAACCCCCCAAAAAGGTAAAAATCGCGTGATTTTACATGATTTTTTTCTCAAGGGGGGGGGGGCCCGGGCCCCCCGGGCCCCCCTGGATCCGCCACTGCGGGTCAATGTACATGATGCGACCTGCCTGCACAAACAACTGTATCAATATAGGAGCAGACATTCCATGTTAATATTAATATATATCGGTTTATTACGGTATGCCCCCAGGGCTCAGCCATTTGTTTGTATTACAGAAGGCTTCACACATATATTTTGCAACATTATGTTTTTCATTATATTTCCCCCACGTCCGCACCCCAGTGACTTAAGCTCACGAACGCCAGCTATTCTCCACTCCTGACGACGGAAAGTCAACCAGTTCGAAACGTCGAGCCACTCCCGCCACTCATCCTCTCCAAGCGCTATAGTTCTCCCTAGAACTATAAGCTAAAAATAAGATAACCAACAGTCTTTTTTAAGACTACACCAATAGTCCTTTTCAGGACTACACACTCTCAAGAAAGATTACCGAGAGTCCTTTTCAGGACTCCTCAATCCTCCCTCTCTCTCACATGGTGCACCCCAAGCCTACTGTATATCTACATCACCATGCAAGCCGATACTTACAAGCAGCATCTAATATTATGTTTGTTGTTGATGTTACAGCTGATGAAAATGTAGTTTTTGTTGTGGCTGTTGTAGCTGTGGTGATGGTTTGTGATGTAGTTGTGGTTTTGGTTGCTTTTGTAACAGTTGCTGTTGGGGTGGCAGTGTTTTGGTTTTTATTACATGGAGAGGGAAGGCATATGTGCCTGCCTGCCTCTTCATTTGACATGACAGGTCAGAAAAACCATAGCCTCTAACAACATAACTGATGCAATTCCCTGTAACCCGGCCGGCCTGGATGCAGACAGCATGACTGAGAATGCATTTAAAGAAAGTGAATTCAGACTTTCTATTAAACAGAATTATATTTAATTAAAGCGATGTCACACAGTTTGCTCACCATAGGTTGGGTTGGTAATTGGCGTACTGGGATAGCCTGTGTTTCCAACAGTAAGAGTACACTCGTATTCCCCATATTCCTGTGGATACACACTATCAACATCAAAGACAACAGCTCGTTCTGACCCTGAGACAGTGCTAGATCTCCAGGTGATTCCTGTTTTGTCATTGGTGCTTCCAGTACGTCTGTAAAGATCAACGGAGGATGCATCGGGAGGTGGGATACCCTCAATATAACATGTGAAGCTAGATGGTTGGTATGGGTTCACTCTCACTGGAACCAATCTGGATATTCCTGCCAAGAACCAAGACAAAAAATAAGATAGAACTTTAAATGTTACACACAATTTTAAACATAAAATGTGTTTGCTTTATGCATTTAACTTACAATACATATGACAAACAAATCCCATATGCACTTTTTAGAACATTAACCAATCATGATATTACAAAATGAAAGAATGTATTTATTTCTCTTAGAAAGAATGAATAATTACTTACAACTTTGAAATTTCTGTCACAAACCAAGCAAAATTACAACACATTATTTGATGTGCATGTCTACAGCATGAGAAGATTGCAACCCAGTCACAGCATTGGATTAGTATTTCTATCACGAACCAAGCAAGATCATAAAAAACTACCACAAATAAACTTGTACATGTAATACAGGTGTACCTAAACAAGGGGAGATATCCATCTGATTATTTTGTTTACAAATCAATTGCGTAATATTTATCAATACAGTAGTCCTGGTATGCAATTCACACGTACTTTATGAAAATACTGTTTGTTCTACTTAGACCTCCCAATAACCGATATTCATTTCAAGATAAAAAAAAAAGATTGGACCGATTCGCTGTATGTATTGGGTAGGAGAAAATTCATCAAATCATGAAATGGGCTTTATAAAGAAAATTAACAACAAATAGTTTGCAAACTTATGTGTACATGTTCAAGTGTCTACAAGAGACAATAATAATAATAATAATAATAATAATAATGATAATAATGGATATTTATATAGCGCTGGTATCCGCAGGTACAGACACTCAAGGAGCTCTGCAAATAAATGTGCTTTAACTAAGGTAAAAGTACTTGCTCCACAAGCCTATTGAGCAAGATTGTGAATTACAGCTAAACATGATACACGCACACACAGTTCCATATGCACTCTGAGGTTTTTTTTAATCTGAACGTTTTTCAGCAGAACAAGAAGACAAACCAGAATACAATATGCTGGGTATAATCACCTTGACTGCAGTACGGTTCAATCCAGCTTTCGAGGCATTGTCCATTGCAAAGACCCCTCTCCGTCTCGCAAGCCTCTGGAGCACAATGACATTGCTGAAGACAACCCAAACCATAGGTACCCCCTTCACACTCTGAAAAAATAAAACAAAAGCCGAATATATTGGAAACATCTGGTCAATGGCCTACCTCAACACCAAAGCCCAAGATAACTTTGGCTGGGGTCTACTGTAAATAGGGAGGTGAAAACAAAAATCAAATCATTTTAATCAGGTAAAACTAGTAGATATTCTTCTGACTCATGTCACCGTGAGTTAGTTTAACTTTAGAAGTAAAAGTCCAGGACTACTAGAAATATGTTGCAACAAGCAGTTCAGGGACCACTTCTAGATCTGCTGTTCTCTGAATTATCACTTTCAGGTGGACAGCACCTTATGCTAGCTGCAACTCTTCATTTTAAGTTGTAACTTATAGTCACAACTAGGATGGAGCTCTCTCTCTCTCTCTCTCTCACTGCTACAAAATACCACTGAGGATTGTGATATGATACATTAGTAGGTATTCTATGGAGATCAGACGTTTGCTCCTGGGACAGTTGTTCCGGGCTGTATTTCATCAAAGGTATTGGTTACGGTTCGGGTTGCAATTGGGTTTTAGTTAAAGGGATAGTTGAGTTATGTTTTTAGACCGCAAATCCCTTTAAAGTGCATGGTTATTGCTCTTATTCTTATCTATGACATAGTACCCTTTTAGAACCTAAAATTGCATTAAAGGTAATTTGAGACCCCAAAATGTGTAAAATTTAGCCAATACGATCATACCAATTCAGCTCCACGGTGACCGTTATTTATTTAATTGAAAAAACAATTTACATGAGCCGGCTACTTGTTGGTATATTATAAGCAACACGAAAATGCCAACAAAAAAGCCGACATCGGCATTGGCTGAAAAACGACGTATAAGGCGTTATTTCGTTTTTTTCAACGGTTTTTTTCAAATTTTCAAAATATCTAAATATTTGTGGTGGTACACAAGTATTAGAAATCGTTATATTTCAGCCGTCTCTGAACCGATTTTGATCAAACAAAGATGATTTTGTCATTTAAATATTATGTTCTTTCAAATTTGACACTCGGTTTTTCATTATCTCACACAAAATTATTTTGTGTAGCGCCCTCTGCAACAGAACTCAACTATCCCTTTAAAGTTTAGGGTTAGGGTTAGGTCACTATTGGTTCAAGGGTTGAAGCTACGAACTTGGTTTGTGTACGATAATGACAGGAAACAAGTATCGTACACCAAATAATGACTGCTGACTTTGGAGGTCATAATTTAATTAACTCTTGAGGTAGAGTACAGTTTCAAGATTACCTTTGGCAACAGTTTCAACCATTCCTCTCAAAGCAGTCAATATTTGTATACTAGAATCCTCCTCCTGAGTATACATTATAATAATGTATTTACTATCACAGCACTACGTACATAGATGTGGTTGATATGACCAATGAACATACATATATTTATGAGTGCTCAAAAATGTGTACAAAAAACAATCCTGGTGTATCATGCACGCTGCACCATACTTGATGTACATGTTGTGTGTAGTCTGGAGATAAAAGAATAGGAATTGATATTGAAAATTCAACACCCTTTATTGAAAAATAACATTTTACCTTGACAGCTGACCTGGTCACTGCGTACTTCGTATCCTATAGCGCAATTCCACCCAGGGCACTCTCTAGTATCTTTATCACATGGTTCATCATTCAAGCAATGACATTTATCAGTGCATTGAGATCCATAGTAACCGGCTTCACATTCATCTGGAACTGTGGATGATAAAAACAACATTTACAAACTCACAATTTAGCAGGCACCAGCAAATAATATTAGAAGAAGTCCACAACAATATGGTTGTTTCCATTACACAATTCTTTACCTTGTAACTAGTTTGAATTGTTTCCGAGCACTATATACCAACTTCAATTATGGCACATAATTCTAAATTTAACCGTGCCTTCACTAATAAGTTTATGTCTTTGTAGAAGGCATTCTTGTCATCCATGAACATAATGCAAATGGAATACATTGGAGAAGTTGTCTCCAAAACATGCACAGCTTGATCTGGATATGTCTACAAAAATAAATATAATAACTTTAAATGAAAACTTTAACTACTGAGTTTCAGTAGGGCTGCAGGAGCAATCCGGTTCATATAGGCATAGGTGAACAAAAAATAAACAGGAAGTTTATTACAAAGCTTCAGTGTACATGTAAACATTCTGATTTGTCTTATTTGGGAGAGCATTTATGTCATATTATGTATTATCATTGTTGACCATGACTTACTTTGACAGTTCTCCCCAGACCAGCCAGTCTGACATCCACCTGTACATATTCCAGTATAGATATCACATGATGAACCACCGCCTGTGCAGTGACATGTCTGTGAACATCCTGGACCATATGTATCACTAGTACATACTGTAAAGGAATTAAAAATACAAAGTCAAGATGGACAGATACAATACATTCATCAGATGCAGAAAGGAGATACTGTGCATGTTTAAATAACTTCTTTTTAATTAATCTTCATCTTCTCCTCCTCCTTCTCCTTCTCTTTTTCTTTCTCTTTCCCCCACTTTTATTTTCTTCTTCTGCTTCTCCTTTTTTGTCCAGTGAGTTGCCCCTGACCTCACTCATGAATCCAGCCACATTTTGGTATGTGTTATATATTACCTACATGTATATACTTTCACTATTATAATTTGAGCACAATTAAATGACTATCG
The DNA here is from genome assembly GCA_035222895.1 of Strongylocentrotus droebachiensis. Lineage (NCBI taxonomy): Eukaryota > Metazoa > Echinodermata > Echinoidea > Camarodonta > Strongylocentrotidae > Strongylocentrotus > Strongylocentrotus droebachiensis. The sequence goes on along the minus strand of JAVYIG010002265.1, from coordinate 79,808 downwards.
GAAACTAACGTGTGGTACATGCAGGACCATGGGCACCGACGTCACATGAACATCCATAAGGATCAGGAAGGCAAAAAAGATACCCATGACATTTGGTGACAAGAGCAGTGCTCTGATATGAACATCGAAACTCACAGTTCAATCCAAATCGATTTCCACCATCATTTCTACAAACTGAAAAACAAAAATAGTTGCAATGTTGTATCAAAACCTCATAGACTTGCATAAGAAATAAGATTTCATGAGATAAATATAAAATATGGTTGCTTCTCCTTTGCAAATTACCGATTGAAGTATTGAATAAAGCCCTCCCATACCATGGAGAGCAAAGTTTGTCGATCATTAACATTAATGTTATTGAGACATTTATTTGGATACTATTTAGATATTTTATATGGTATTAAGGAAAAACAACCACAGCAAATCTTTTCCCCTGCTGTTTATTATTTTTCATTCATTGTTTAGATTGATTCACTTGACATACAGTGTATACACATTACATGTTCATGTCGAATGGACCGCAGCTCTGGTAGAGAGGGACACTTTACAAAGTATTTACAAAGTCGTTTTACTGCTAATAATACACGAGAGATAATATATTATAAAAGATCAGTAATCTACTTGTTATAAACAGAATCATAAATGATAAATCAACATTATTCTTGCAAATAAATCCTGGTAAAATGAAGATTTACAAGGACATATATTAAAATGTCAAAAGACATGATGTACTTGTATAATACTATTCTGATTTCTCTATCTCTTCTTCAGATAGAAGAAAGACATAATTTGAAATTGAACATGTAAAATAGATGTACATTACCATTTTCAATGGAATAAGACAGGAATATCTTTTTCAATTCATTAAATAAATCGGTATTTATAAAGCGCCGGTATCCGCCAGGCTCTGACGCTCACGGCGCTTTTAACATATAACACTCGTTATAGCCGAGCTGCCAAAGTTACTAGCGCTTATTAAGAGATATACATGAACATACATTCAAAATGAAGTCCTACATGCCTACTTACTGTCTAAACAATTCACACCCTTGAAGTTGTTAGGACAGATACATAGACCAGACTTGTCATCACAGACTCCACCATTGTAGCATTTATCACAGATACCATAACACTCAGGGGGACCCCACTTACCAGCAGGGCATTCTATCGGAGAAAGGGAGGGAGAAAAATAATTAAGTATACATGTCACTAAAGATTACATCATGACACAGAAGAAAAAAGATGGAAGATAAGTAGGGTAATATAAAATGGAAGTATACAAGTGAAAAGTTTGTAACAAAATAATGTTATCGAACGTAGAACTATTGTGTATGTCATTGGCTCTGTCACATTCTGATTGTACATACTGGTAATATTAAACTACCCGTATATACAAATCACATCAAAGATCATGACATGCTTACACCTGAATTCTATTAATCGTTTCATAAATCTCTTAAAAATAAAATTTGCTAAGGGGAAAAAGCTGTACATCGTATGGTAATATGCCACTCCATAAGATCAGACTTGGACATTATCTACACTGTAAAAAATAATTTGTTCATTGGTCATTTTTACGTATTTTTCCATGTAGAATTTACTTGTAAACATTAGTTTTGCCACTTACGCACTAAATTTAAGTCTTGCTAACTCAAACTTTCAATTTAGTAGAACATACGTGGAATATTTAAGTAAAATCAAATACATAAGAACTTAAAGTAATTTCAGCTTGTATTAATTTAGTAATTTTAACTCAAAATCAGAAATTATACGTATTACTCAAACAATTTATGTTGATTATTCTTATCTTTTTAAAGTAAGGACCGATGCAGTGCGTAATAGAAATATTTACATAATTTATGAATATTCATTAAGACCAAATTAAACTCTTTTTTAAATAAAACAATTCTTTTTTGTGGTTGAATGAAAATTTAAGGACTTTAAAACATTTACTAATTCATTTAACATGGCTAAGCAAAGACAAGACAATTTTTAATTGTTACCCAGTTCAAAACAAATCAAAACTTGATATTTCAGGAAATTGTCAACCAATTTTCCTTTTAAGATGCTACGATCAAGTATATATAAAATTTGGAGCCTTTCAATATGTGTCGAATTGAAGCGTATGTAATAGTTTGTGATGGTGGTAGATATATATATATATACGGTTAAATCTTAAATAGAAGTAGTGTTAGTGATTAGTGATTAATCTTAAATATGTAATCCTATCATAGCCTTTTTTTAATTATCTAAAATGATTACAATACTTAAATTATTTACGTTAATGTAACTCGATTTAACTGAGTAAAAATTTATCCAGCAAAATAAGTAAATGCTACTTAAGATGCCGTAGGTAATATTTACTTAATAAACATAAGGCAATTCTTTTCCTCAATTTTATTGAGTTATTTCGACTATTATATTTTTTACAGTGTACCAGAATGCTCTAAACTTACATTTTCCAGAAATGTTCACATTCATTTATTCATCAATTATGAAAACTAAATAAATATATAAAGATCATCCTCCACACGTAACCAGTATAATCCAAAGAATAAAAAGTAAAGATTTCTTGATAAAATATGAAGAAATACCTATTACTTGCATCATAACAAACAATATTAATCCTGGATAACAAATGGCCCCACTCAAAAAGCCCAGTCTAATTAAAAACAAGAAAACATTTAACATGTACCTCTGACGATGAGTCTGTATATTCCTCCTCTATTTTGATCCCTCTCGTTATCATAGTAGATCTCATAGATTCCTTGGTCCGATGTCTGGATTGGATTTGGGAAGCTGATCTGAGTCTGCCCATCAAATGATGGTAGAACCCCACTTCCATCTTTCATCCAAGTAATCACATTGTCACTCGCATCAGGATTGTAACGTCTAGTCATGCTGATCAGCACTCCGGTGTCATTCACATTGACTGTTTTTGTAAACAATTCATCACTTGATATGAATTTAGCTGTTAAAAGGGATGATAATAATAAATTAACCAAATGAAAAAATGTTAACCTTATTAAATACATTACATGTAGCATTCAGTACATGGCATGTACACTGGAGCCATTTACTCACTAAAGGAAACCATACATTAATTGTATAAGGCTTGCAATATTCACTTGCATATTGGGATAAATCTTTTCCTGTTGATATTTTTCAATAACAAGTTTTTGGTCATTTTCAATATTAGAACATGGCAACTAATCTGGTGTATGTCAAGATTGTTTGGACTTTCGTTTGACGATTTTAATGTAAGTAAACAACATCAACACAAATGGGCATGTTTCAGGCTCAACGAATTACCGTGCATGCTTTGCTTATGATAACTTTCTTTAATTTGTGCTATTTACACAAAAGTCTAAAATTTCTTAAAAGAATCCTACTCTGGCCTTTTCAGAGACATTCTCATAAAGCCTCAAACCTTTGTACTAGCCATTCTCAAGCATAAAATGCTCAAAAGCATAATAAGGTGAGCCATTTTATTGAATCACTATCGTTCCTGATCCGCAGTTTCTTACATTGTATATTTTAGTTATATTCAAGACTTGGACTTATACTACTGTATGCGATTTCTGCCCTTAAAAAGTGTTGAAACAGGTGTAAAATTAGAGGTAATAAACCTTGGATATGATCTTTAGTTTTTTTCTTTCAATAATTAACCATAACAAAATGTAAATTCTGTAGATGTGTGACCACGATTTGTACGTCCCTTGAGAAACCAATGCCAGGAATGATTAGAGGAAATAGTGGCATGAAAGGCCTGCCATAGTTCAAGTCCAACTTAAATCGATCATAGTCTTTGTGAAACACTCCCCGTGTACTTTTTTTGTAATGCCTGCCAAGATTTCACAGATTTTTGCAGTGTAATTGCAACCTTCGGTAAGATACCTATTTTCGCTCACATGACTCATCTCACTTCCATGCTAACGCATGCAGAACACAGACTAGCGGCTCATGCGCACTACCCACCAACATAATCGGTATGATCAAATTTCAACGGGTTTTTATGTTTTTTTTTCCAGTAGTGTAAATGGTAGTCACGAAAAATTGATGATTCTTCAAATTGGTGTTTTGGAAACATGTGTAAATGGGCCTATAGTAATGCATTGTTTTCAATGAGGATCACTCCGTGATGTTCCATGAGTAATAATATGACGGTGTTCATGATTTGTTGTCAAATTTTGATATATCTTTGTATTAAGGAAGTTCCTCTAATATTAGAGGAATCTCCAAAATGCAATATAAGCTCAGTCTATATTGTTAGAGATAGATAATGGTGTATTGATAGACAAACATCATTACAGCAAAGCTGCATTGCGAAAATTTTAGAATGCTCAAAGTGCGGATAAAACTTTTGACAAAAACAAATAATATCTCAATTTTTCTCCTATATCAAAATATGATTTTCGATGCCCTATTCTACATAACAATCTTTATAGATCTTTTATAGAAATTGGAATTGTGACTAATTGTATATATTCCATCCTATTTACAAAGCATGATACTACATGTACATTTACTTACTGATCTGTAAAAAAACATGTTTCTATTGATATCAGGTGTTTGGGATGAATACGTAATAAAATTCATTGGCAATTCAGAATTTGAAGTGAGATTAACTTGGATTAATCATGTATGACGTACATGTACATGTATTATACATGCACAAATCTTAAATCTATAAAAGATAACACTATATATTCTATGAAGCAAGGGAAATAGAATTGTCATTAATTTTGATAATTCAGTTATAATTATATATATATATATACATGTATATATTATCTATATACATTAATATACACATTTGTCAGTTTTACCTGTTCAGTTTTGAAGTAAACAGGATATCTGAGAAACAATTCATGAATTTCAAAATCATCAATCGCTCATCAAAATCATCAAATGTTTTCCTTAAATTGACATTATAATGACCTCACATGGAATATGCTCAGAACTTCACTTTGACTAGTTCATTACAAGAAGCTTCTATAGTATACGTTGAAGAACAAACTTTGAAAATAGGAAAATCCCACACTCAGTATAATAATAATTATAATAATAAAAATAATACCATCATATCGTTGGAAAAATGTAGTAACCCTTGTAACATCTCGATCAGGTTTAGAAGCCTCACAGTAGAAAGGACCAAAACCATCTCTATCCCATCCTGTAGAGAATTTGACCACTCTGACCAATGGATATGCAGGTGAGAGTCTTTCATCTGCTGGTGGTGATCTGTCTGTTGTTATGGGTGCCGATCGGTCAAATGATAGTGTAGCATCTCTATCTGGTTCACTGCGGTAACATTGATACCGCCCACTAGATGAGCCTACATTGGTGTATCCTATGGTCAGCACTGTGATATGAACAACCTCACCTGCAACATAAAAAATGAACAGAAATTCACTTTTGCTGGATACAACTTTATAGTACATCTCCCTCCACGCATTCAGGCACTGCATCTGAAGGACTCAGTTATAATAAAAGAAGCGTACTGCTGCATTAAGATTCATCTATAATGCGAATATACATTTTATTGCATAGTTGTTAAAACGTATCATTAGTACTTCGAGCTGGAAAATAACCTAACTGCCATTGAGATATTACACTTATTAATACACCAAGTTTCGTCTCATAAATGTAATAGTATGTACACTTGGAAAATACATGTTCATTCAACACCTAACCCTGTGTTGATCAGCAACTTAATGCTTTAAATGTCAGTCTAGCATGTTTTGAGAAGCACAACATTCATATTAGAACTAATTACCCCCATACATGTAGTTCAGAAATACTTAATTGAAGAAGGTAAAGGTAAATTATAGAAATAGTCCAATGAGAAGAAATCTTCATCCTAAAGCACACTTACATATAACCAACAGATCATTTTACAGTACTTCAAATTATACCTTCAGTAAGACAACTATCAAGTAAAAAATAGCAACCTTCACCTGCAAAATTAGCAAGACTTGATATAATATGGCAAAACTTTTGACAGGTACATAATCAGTATATCCCTTCAATGACATGTACATGCGTGCATTAAGTAGGTTTTCCCTTTAATTTCAAGCTTCACATTATTTTCTTTCAAGAATACAGATCAGTCACAGATTAAATACAAAAAACTGTTTGCTTAGAGTGAGTATCCTTTACAATGTACAATACATCACAGAGCTGTTATCAAACAGGGAAAAGGACAAAGATCAGAAATTTAATCTTTAATTGTAATAAAATATGATTGTGACCGCTTCTGACGTGACAGCAAGATAAATGAGCTAATCAGTTTTAATGGATTTCAGGCCTTCTTTTTTACAATTGTTACAGCATATTCTCATTATCCCCCCATCTCCTTTATTTATGTGAATACATGCCTCTCTAATCTTTAACTATTTGGTTGCTTTCTTCACCTCTCTGCAAGGTCAATCATTTGCCACATGTGCAATTTTGCACAGAACAATAGGCACCAATTGACGGAAAGATTGCTTTGAGCAACACAACGTCTATGCAAAAGTACCCATTTTTGGTGTTGATTAGCTCCATGACAGCCCTTTTGATACCAGTATCTTGCTCTGGGAATTGTTGAATAGAATTCAAAGTGGCACAGGGACATTATTTGCATGGCATGTGTAGAGTAAATTTTCTGATAAGTTCCTCTTATCCCGTTTGTCCTGCTTTCTCTCATTCCCTCTTTCTATTGGTCCACCCCTTCCCCCTCCCTCTCACCCTCTTATAGTCTCCTCCATTGCATTCAATTCTTCTCTTTCTCTCTTCTTCAATGACTTATCTTCCTTTCTTTAACCATTTCTCCCTATCCTGTGAGCAAACAGAGGGAAAGTCCCTGGTCGTTTCCCACATGCAACAAAACAAAGAGCTTTGTATTCTTGTTGCTATTTTCTTTACATTCTGATGGTATTTCCCAGAAGACTACTTTTCTTCTATTTTCATATGAGAAAAATAGAAAAAACGCTTCATATGAATATATTTTATAATTATAAAATACAATTCAGGTTAAGGATTTGGAGAGGAAGATAAATGAAAATATATTCAGTGGAAAAAAAGCTAAAGAAAAAAAAATATTATGTACTGTTTTTTTTCTCACTATTTTTAAAAATTGAACTTTTTAAGGAATAGTCCATTTCAATCATCATGTTTGTTGAAACAATGGGTTTTCAAGCACTACATCACACATGTATCATAACCAATTTGGCAATTTCGAAATATGTGTAATTAATACTATATTCAAAAATTCATAAAATTCCAATTTGTCCAACTTAGTTCAAAATTTTACCCATCTGCTCCTTTGGTATTTCTAGTTTATATGAGCAACTTGCTATTAAAGGAAAGTCCACCCTAATATTGAGTTGGTTTTAATAAGCGGGGGGAAATGAGAGAAACAAATTATTGAAAGTTTGAGCAATAGCCGATTAAAAATGGTAAAGTTATACATTTTCGAAATTGTCATCAGTGAAACACAAATTGGCAACACTGTGACTTTTCTTGCAAGCTCGTCTGCCATTTCCTATGTATAGAAAATGTAATAAACTTTCATTTCTTCAGTTATTGATGACAGAATAGATTTGTTGCACTCAGGGGTTGCAACAAAAAGACATTTGTAATGATTATATTAGGGGTTAATGTATGAATGAAAGTATTCCTAAAGGAGATGTGGGTTTTAAAAGTTCTCTAGTATACGTGCACAGGGCAAATTGCCTTAGAGGGGACCCCAAAATATTCGTCACAGAATTGCCATTTTGTGTTTAATTTCTGTCACATTTCTGCTTCTATTAAAGCCAACTTAAATGTATAGACCAGTTCTGGTCATGCGATCGCATTGTGAAATAAACGTTGTGGAATCGATCAGAAAAGGTTGATCATATTATCATAGTATTGGTGTGTACTGCAAGGTTCTGGAATCATTAAAATGTTAAGAAATTTGGCCCAGTCTTGGTAAAGTTACTGTACACAGAAGGATGTATATGGGACTACCCTATATCTATCCAGTCCGGATAAATATAATAATTTACCAAATATATCAATTAGTAGGCGGTTTCCCGGTAAAATTTGTATCATCACGTATTAGTCAAAACATATTCTTTCACATGATTGGTAATACAGAGCTTCCATTTCATTTTTTGAGAGGGGGTGTTTCCAAAACTGGTCTTTACCTTTAATGTCAGGGTGGATTTCCCCTTTAAGATTGGATTCAGGCATTTAAAACATGCATCTCATGCTAAATCAAAGGCATGTTACTGGAAAATATTTTCTTCAAAGATAAATGCAATTCGTGAACGATTATTAATCGGGTTTAGATCAATGTTTAAGAATCCTAACTTCTTTAACTTAATTGACTATATTATGTCTCTGTTCTTAAGTAATCTGTACAAACAGCACGAGATGTTATCAAAAAGAAAAAAAACATTTATTAGAAAGGAAACGGAGCACATTTCAAAATAAAAGGGGAAGTTATTGGAGGTGAAAAGGGGCACTCATTAGAGACGAAAAGAGCACTTATCAGGATGGGAAGGGGCACTTGTCAAAGTTAAACGGGCATCTTTCAGATTTGAATAGGGACATTTATCGGAGGTGAAGGGGGCACTTATCTGAAGTGAAAAGGAGTAACTTCTCGTACCTGAAAGGGCCATTTACAAGAAACGAAAAGGGACTTTTTTCATAGGTGGAAAGGGGCATGTTATGATAAGGGGAAGGAGCTCTTTTGGGGTACCCCCCCCCCCCGGAGCGCCGCCTCTGGGCCTGTATGTTTTGTGAGCCACGCAAACTTTGAGCTTATAGGGTCACAACAGTATAAGCCTTTAATTTTTTAACCTATTACTACTAATAATAAAATTCCGCTTTTATATAGCGCCCAATACATCGATACAACGACATGCCGAAGCGCTTTACAGATATATACTAAGAGAGGAGTAAAGACGGCAAAGACGATATATTTATAATTATGATTCTAACAATATCTTATTAGACAGACAGAACGTGCGAAGGAGGTTAGCAACTACTGATCATGAAGATCTTTCCCGTAAAATAAACACATGTACATTTGTATTTTGCATTTTTGAATACTACAGAGCTTTTTCAGGTATTAACAACAAAAGTTGAATTGTTATTTGGACTTACATATTTGCTGATTTCCTGACATTTTTGTAGGGCCTACTGGTCTACCAATTTAGTTTAGTGTGGTGCTTCTCCTACCCGTTTTGATCGCCCAACCTACATCAGTAGTAAGTCTTATGGGATATTAAAAAACATCTGTACAAAATTGTAATACAACGGCCAAAACCAAGTCTGTGATAGTCGCGGATATCATGATTTGCAAAGTTTTATCATGCGTCTGGTTGGTAGATCAAATGCGATCACCTAGGGGAGGTCTTAACATTTCCATGGTGCTTCTCCTACCCGTTTTGATCGCCCAACCTACATCAGTAGTAAGTCTTATGGGATATTAAAAAACATCTGTACAAAATTGTAATACAACGGCCAAAACCAAGTCTGTGATAGTCGCGGATATCATGATTTGCAAAGTTTTATCATGCGTCTGGTTGGTAGATCAAATGCGATCACCTAGGGGAGGTCTTAACATTTCCATGAACACCCTGATAACAAATATAAGAATGGGGACACCCCGAATCACCGACACTGGAAGCAAGCAAACAAACACCTCACATTTAACAAGCCTTTCTCTCGTCATCAAGATACTTCTGAAAAGGAAATTAACTGCGCATAAGCTGAACAGGAAATTTTGTCCCTTCAAGCATTACACATTTTGTTCTGTCTAGGACAATAGTAAGCATACTGTAAGCCCCTTAAACACAATTGACGTATATCACAACCTTGAAGCACGCTCGCTGAGGGCAAAGTACGACGAAATTTTTAATATCATAATAGAAGTATTTTCATTGTATTTGCCGTTCCAATTCTATTCAACGAAACCAGGGTCATTGTGCATGAATATGTACACAGTACATATTGGTAGAACGGGTTTATTATATGCACATATCGGCGTTCTTATAAATCATCATCAATACAATTATTCCCAGACTAACATGTAGTATGATATACATGATATAGTTACTATAGTACGTTTCGATTTCTGAACAAAAGGATTTCTTCTCAGCTCATATTGTATCCCGAGTACTTGAGTTTGAGAATGTAAACGATAGATAATAGTCGCACGCAAATTTAAATGCGATAATACGGAACTAGGTTTTAGCAACCCTACATATATCTTTTCTCAATGGTTCATTTTGAGCGAAATCCTTTTAAATTTCGATATAGAGCAACGAGAAGCAATGTTTCCAAAATCGTGACTTCGGGGAGTGGGACCTAAGATTCTTTATCTTAAAGATATAGACCGGTAGTGGTAAAATTGCGGTTCAAGGATTTTGTGGTGCAAAATATCCATTCAATAATGTTTGAATATTGCCTTCAGAGGTTTAGATGGCAATAATTCAACCTAATTTTGCAAAAATTAGAAATATATGCCCAAATGTTTAATGTTGAAGTGCATTCGCAATATTTATCCAGGCCGGATCGATATAATAATTTACCAAATATATCAATTAGTTGGCGGTTTCCCAGCAACATTTGTATCATCACGTATTAGTAAAAACATATTCTTTCACATGATTGGTGATACGAGCTTCTATTTTAGTTTTTGAGAGTGGGAGGGGGGGGGGGGGCGTTTCCAAAACAGGTCTATACCTTTAACTAAAATAGTTGTAAACAAAAAATATTCTGCTTTAAAAAAAAAGGTACGGTATTACATATAAATTGGGCGCTTTTATAGTTCCAATTCAACATTTCGAGGCCAAAGTTCATAGTTTAAGCAAAATGAACAGCGCCAGTTTTTAAAGCGTCAAAATCTGAACCTTTATGCATTTTGGCATTTTACACATTCCCTACAGCAGATGGATGGGGTGGTGATGGTTTCGGTCCTTTCTACTGTAAGGCTTCTAATTCTGATCGAGATGTTACAAGGGTTACTACATTTGCTCATAATATAAAACCAGATAAACATTCAAATGAGATATGTGTGTAATTACCATCGATGAAAAACTCGTACTATTAAGTACATAACTAATGTTTGATACAATTTCAGATTCCAAATTCTTATGAGGGTTAATTTACTCGATTGAATTAGCAGGGTTAGGACTTCAAAGCCACACAGGGCTATCCATGGAAGATGTTCTTCTGTTCTACATACATGAGAGTCTGGTTGAGCAGTCTAGTTCATCAATTGAACAAGCAAGTTCAAGCGAAGTCAGATTCATCATTGTTAACTATCTTTAGTCTATAGGCTTTTATTGTATTAGAATGGCAGGTATCTGTTTGAGGAGTGTATTTAGGAAGCGCTAAGCGTATTCAGTTTTTTTGCTCTGCATTCGTAATACTCTCACAATTTCATTGTACATTTGCTTATTCTATGCTATGATACTCAGACGTTTTTGAAAGGTTCAATAAATATATAAACTGCATAGGTTTTAAAGTGTCAAAACCCTTACTTCCAGAATAAGTCGGGGGCAACATGTATATATATATATAAATATATACATGTATATATCTCAAACATTGTTCCTATTCCCAAATGACATACATTCATAAGAGCTAAAAATCATAATCTTATTTTTCTATTCTTTTATAGTCACATGATTGTATATAGAAACGGCACGAGGATCGGCGTAAAAATGTAAACATTGACTTTGTTGACAACTCTCAGGAATACCGCCCTTAAAAAGGGAATAAATAAATGCTCGCATGACCATGATGACATTTCATAAACCATCGACTCAGTCGTGATCACCCCAGTACGCAAACGATCACACACCAATATTGATTTGAATGGATGATAGCAACCTACGGTACCTACCTTGTATCAATATTGGAAAACAGACGAAAAGGGACAGAGTTGATAAAAACAGTTTCAGAACTTTGAATGTTGCCATTTTCTCCAGTGTTCTCCGCAACATCCACATCTCACACTCGAATTCCAACACGTATTCTCAATCAGCTAGCATCCGATGGACTCTCACCCGACATTCAGTGTGAATATCCACAAATGCCTTCCTGGTCAGATGGCGTCTGTATACCTCTTGTACCCGGAACTGAATCCATGATATCAGCGGTCACCTGGCTGTTAATATAGTAGCTTCTCGATTTTACACACGAACCGCAGATTCTCCGTCCGCATTGAGCTTGCGAAAACTCCCTAATATTCCAGAGTTGCAACGCACAAGGCTTATAAAGATCATGTCATTTTAATTGTTTTATAAGGTCATTGGTGCGTGTGGAAGTGTGCGAATCAGTAATAATAAATTTCTTATCACCAAAATCGTAGTCACCTGAAGAGTCATAAATGTTTTGAATTGATGCAAAATCCATATCATTGCGAAGGGAAAGGAAGCCTTACTGATCAAATATAACAACTTTCCTCTTCAAAATATGTTTGGGGCCCGCAGTAATCATCTTTTACAAATTTTAGGCTTGGTCTAAAAAAAAATCTCACGAATTTGGCCCCCCCCCCCCCCACACAAAAAAGTGCTCCCCCCCCCCCCCCCCCCGCGTAATTAACGGCTGGCTAATTAACGCCGCTAAATATTTCCTTAAAAATTGGACAAAACATCTATACAAACAAAAATTGCTTCTGGCATAATATGAGCTTTTTTACCATAACTATATAATACATTTTTGGATTTATGAACCCTAATTCATTTTCGGAATTAAAATGAATCCTTTTATTTTTTCGGAATTATGAACCTTTTTCATTTTCGAAATTTTGAACCCTTTTTCCTTTTCGGAATCATGAACCCTTTTTCATTTTCGGAATTACGAACCCTATTTCATTTTCGGAAATACGAACCTTCGGAATAACGGACCTTCGGACTAACGAGCCTTCGGAATTACGAACCTTAGGAATTACGGACCTTCGGAATTATGAACCTTCGGAAATACGAACCTTCGGAAAAACGTCATGCAACCGATAAATCGTGGCTCGGCAATCCTTGCTGTATTTAAAACAAATAACCCAGTATATCTATATAGCGACCTTTTAATCCCCTTCACTGCCATTGTAATCTGATTACTCTGGTCCTGATTTTCACACGCTGCTTTGTTTTTGTTCTTTGATATCATTACAATCGCTTTATGGATTCCCTATTGATATTAAGTTCAAGTGGTTATTATTGAAGTCTGAATGTGATTTTTTCATTGTAGTTCCTCTTTCTTGAATGCAATTTACATCATTTAGATGGTTGGGTTCAATTCAATTGAATTACTCAAGCTTGCCATTGAAATAAATCGCTTTATTATGCTTTGTCAACAAATGAAAGCTGCTTCCAATTCTTTCTTTGTTATCATCACAGTCATGCCATTAAGACCTTTGTAAAAGGAATACATTGTTCAGGTTCAAATTGTGTTCATACAGCGCATTTGAAAAAACAAAGAGTCGTGGCTACCGTTAACACCCGGGGGTCCCAGTCATGTAGAAATACTGTGAGCATGCTTGACCCAGGTTTTCCAGACACCACCTAAACGAGGATTTCTTCTGAAGCCAAAATACACCCTAAATGAGGATTTCGCATGGTTTTGCCAGAATTCAAACCCTATACACGGGTATTTCTAAAAAGCGTACTCATAAACAAGTATTGTAAAATATTGTAACCCCTTCAGCATTTTAAATTGCGATAGGGTTGACCTTTTAAGGTGATGACGATGTAAAATAAATCAAATTGACTCACACTGTATAACCAAAGATCATGAAAGAGCGCCGCACGTCTATCATCTTTGCTATAACTAGCTGTAGGCGGCGGCCGGTAGTCTCGCCAATGGGCAATTATCATGACCCCCTTTTTTCTTCTTCCCGGTCTGGCTTTGAGGGCTAGAAAAATAACCCTAAACGCGTATACCGACGCGTACAGCAGGATTTTGAACCATTTTGAAAAAGAACCCTTTTTCTTGAAAATGGGCTAAAATGGACGTTTTTGACCCACTTAAGCGGCAACCCATCGTTGGCTCAATAGGTGAGGTCCGCGTATGATAATCTAAGAACAGTGGGTTCGAATCCCCGTAATAATGCATTCAAAAGTAGTGAGGCAACGCAAAAAATAATCAATGTTGCTGCTGTTGTTCTTTTAGTTTTTAGGCGTGTATCATTCAATTATAAATAATTACGCCAGCCAGCCAAAGTCTAATTGGTTGTGACCTCTTTGCAATTTGACCTCTTTCCAAGTTGCAAATTAATAGCTTGAATAGGTTAACAAAAGACGCAAGCGGGTTGACTCAAAGTCTACACCTGAGGGTGCACATCTGCTCCCTCTAGGGGGCAAGTTTGCAGAAGTGCAAATTGGTACCTTTACTTCTTAGTGTGTAGGGCTACGTATAGGCCCGGTCACACATGGGGGGGGGGGGGGGACGCATGGGGGACGCACGGCCAGCGCATTGGAAATTTGCAATTTTTACTAGTGTGTTGTCGTGCGTTAGGTGTGCGTCATCGTTCGTTACTCGATCGTCGAGCGCGCTGGACCAACGCTATGGCCCGAATTCACAAAGGAGGTTTGTCGACAAACCTTGGTTTTCGTACGTCATTTTGTACGCGTTTTTTACAAACCTAGTTTGTAAAGAACAAAAGGAGGTTTGTCGACAAACCTTGGTTTGTCAACAAACCTCCGTTGTGAATTCGGGCCAATGCGTTCGCCGTCATTCGCTGTGTGCGTCGGGATTTTTTGAGCATGCTCAAAAGTATGCGCGGAGCTCGACGCATGAATGTACACGCCAAAACTGACACCAGACATGCGCAGAGCACGCTAGATCAGCGCCAGAAAAACGTGGAGCACACGCCCTGTATACGCACAGCGCGCTAGCTACACGCTGCGCATTCTGTTTTAGCTCGTTAGCTTTTCCAAAATCATGACAAAAGTGAGGCACACGTTCTTTTCCGATTTCCAATGCGCGGGCCGTGTGTCGTTTATGTGTGACCACCTCTATTGAGAATGTAGACTATTCGTCCAGCGCGCTAGCAACACGCTGTGCATTCATGGAAGTTGTGGTCATGTGCGCTCTGTGTACGGTCTGTATGCGCACTGTATGCGCTCAGCGCGCTAGCAACACGCTATGCATTTGATGTCAGCTCGCTGTAGCTTCGACAACAGTTGGGCGCACGAAAACGCACTGGCAAAAATTGCAAATTTTCAATGCGCGGGCCGTGCGTTCCCCATGCGTCCACTATGTGTGACCGGGCCTTGTACAGGGCGAGTCAGAAAGAATGTCCCACTTTTTGAAAGTTGTATTGTTTGAAGTATGAATATTTAATTAGGGGTTTAATGATATGTCTTGATAGAGTTATCCTCCCAGTAAATTTAGGTACCATTTTCATTTGAATCCCTTCAAGCATGACTGAACATCAGACAATCTTTACAAGATTGCCAGATTTCACTTGCGCCAACTTACTGGGTGAGGATTAAAAAACAGTGCATTGAACAAAGACAGGCAGACAGACACACACACACACGCACACACACACACACATAAACACACGCACGCATGCACACACACACACACACACACACACACTCACGCACTCTTTCTGGCTCACCCTGTATAGTGCGAACATGAATTCTTTGGGATGTATATTAGGGTAGGTCTATTACATTTTCCGTTGATTTGATTTTGCTGTACATACGATTTGATAGCTCATTTGACTGACTGACGTACGAATGCGTCAGGGACCATGACATATTGCCTCCATCAGGGATTGCTTTTGATGCGTCACCATGTGAAAGTGATACACATAACGTTACTAAAAATGGGCAATGCAAACCTTTCTTTGAAACTATTGACGTATGCACTGATTGCCTTTGCCAGCTTGACTGAGTAGCGCAAGTAATGAAGCAATCGAAAAGGAAAATCGGTCTGAAAGGTATCACAGTTAGTTCATATCCCGCTTTCCTGTAATATTGCCCGAAAAGCCTAAACCTAAATAGGCTACATGTACCAACTTTCCAAAGTAAAAATTTGAAAGCGAGCAAAAAATAACTTTAAACAAAATTATGTTGAAATGCTAATTTCGTCATCTAGGTATGAATATAAGGGCATATATACGAATTACGTGGACATACATCTTACTATATGAGACGAGTCTGACCCAATGTAACGGTCAGAGATTGTCATCTCAATGGAGTAATTCACTAATAGACGTTATAATGTTAAGCACACCAGGTCCTATATAATATTCTCGTATTGGATCATAAATCGGGTTTTTTCCAACATGACAACATTCATTGAATGTTACTACATTCTGACTATTGAACAAACTAAAGGCCTAACAACATGATATCGGATCATGAGGAACGAGGCAAAGCGATTCTGTTAATTTGGTTCTGACAACAAGTATTGAATGGAACTGTATCGTTCCACTATATAGTGACATACACTTGCAGGAACAATGTTCTATATACGGTAGATATGCTTTTTGCTGAATTTTGGTGGAAAACTTGGAGAAAGGAAACTCCTATTCCAAAATAAAATATGAAGTACAGTGTGTATGGGTTATTTGATATCTGCGCCACATATCACTGCAGTGGACTGTGACAGAGAATTTGCACCATTGCCCAAAGTTTATACCTCTTTATATAGAACAAAAAAATATCACACAAGTTTAGAAAACCCGAATAAGTGTTGATGTGATTGTGGCTTCACGAAAATGGACTATAACGATTAAGTCTGCTGACTGCTGTAAACACGTTATCTTCCAATCAATCAAATTATGAGAGTCACGTATGTAATGCTTTTATTATCTCATGCAACAATATCGTCGCGGTGATAGATTTCAACGTATACCAACAACGAAAGAAGAGAGGTAAAACCCTCAACCTAGGACCGGATTTCCTCAATAGTTAATAGGGTACTCGTCGCCAATCGAAAGCAAAAGTCCTACATGTGAGTGTACAATACAGAGAGAGGAAAATAAAACATGAGGAGAAAAAGAAAAGGACAGACAAAAGAAGGAAGTAAAGACGAAGAGAGAGATACAGAGAGAGCGAGAGAGGGAGAGAGAGGAGAGTTGATTGATTGGGGATAAAGGAGTGAGATATAAATATTTGTTTCTATTAATTTTATCCTCTTTCGAGGGACTTTATTTGTTCATATCATAAAGTAACAGCTATTTACAACAGTGTTTATATACAGAATTTATGCAATCGTAACATATTATATATTTTATAGTACAAAATATGAAACTCATGTGTCATAATCACTAACTAAAATAATGCATTTTTTTAGTTGCTTTGTTTGTATCGTATTTCTTTCGATTACATTTCATATTGAGAGGGGTACGAATTTCTACCTTTAATTCTATTATCAAATACAGCATGTATCCTGCGCTTTTTACTTCCAAAACATTATCTAATTTAGTTTCTATAAATAATAAACTGAGCAAAGTTTAAAATAAGATTGACAAGATTCAGTTCTCTTCTCTCTATTACATGACCTATTAACCCGTTGACTACTGCATTGTATAGGTCCCATAGGCTTAACACAGGGACCCCCAGGTTCCCGTAAGCAAAGGGTTAAACGATTTTTTTTTTTTGGGGGGGGGGGGGGGTTAAAAAAGATATTAAAATTAAACAAAGTATTTGATACAATCTTTAAAAAAAGTGAAACTTTCTTAGAAACTAGGAAAAGGTAGTTTGTTGTATCTGGGATCTTACAAATATCACATAAATTGTTATTTTTAATCTTCCATTTACATAAATTGTCTATACTGGGTAATATTCTATGAATGAATTTAAAATTGAACTGCTTGATTCTGTTGTCATTAATAAAGTAAAATTTACAATATAGCATCGTCTTCCGGTTAAACTCTTTAGGTAAATCACAATAAGCGTACCAAAAATAAATGCACGGCAGATCTTGTTTATTTTTTTCGAACATCAAATCATAACGCTACATCAATGGAGTCACCTGTTACCATATCTATTGTACTGGATTCCACTGAGGACGGTGAACTATTTACATATTTTATCCTATTACGTAACTTCTGCAACCAACAAATAGGAAATGTACTTTTTAACTTTGCCAATTAAAAGGCGGAAAGAAATTCCATTTTCTTGAAAATTAATATAAATGGAATCAACTTCTTTCAAATTACTGTTTACTAAGATTTGTTTCACTTTAAGAATAGTAACCAGTTTGGAAAATGCAATAACTCGTTCCCATTTTTAATATTAAATCTTTATTGCTATTATACCAAATAATTTCATTTTCAATATATGTCACTTTAAACATATCAATATATTCCAATTCAGCCCAAAGGTTCGGCAAATATTTTTTTTTACAAATACGATAAATATCGGACTTTTTGCAATTCAAATGCAAACAAAGAGGCAAATCCCCCGAATTTCTGGATCCGATATTTAAACGAAAATTTCCAAGCACTTTGTTCACCTCTCGAATACTTATACATCCATGATAGACGGAGTGACCGGCATGAGATGCAGAGATAAAGAGAGAGAGGGGGAGAGAGAAAGAGAGAAAGAGAGAGAAAGAGAGAGAAAGAGAGAGAGAAGGAGAGAGAAAGAAAGAGAAAAAGAGAGAAAGAGAGAGAGAGAGAGAAGAAGAGAGAGAGAGAGAAAGGGAGAGAGAGAACGAGAGAGAGGGAGAGAGAAATAGATAGATGGGTGTCAGGGGTGGGATCTAGATTAGTATGGGAGAGCTTGTTGGGTGTGAGATTCTGTTTTGGATCTATCAGATTCCGAGATTCTGGAATCTCCAGGGAGATCTCAGATGTGCGCTGTTTTACCTAAAGATATCTTGATCTTCAGAACAAATAAACTACCAGCATTCAGGTAATATTTCAGGCTGGTCTGAATATTCTGAAGTTTGGGAGGGATAATGTCAGATTCTGCACCCCCTCTTGAAAAAAAACCCTGAAAAGTCTAGGTGTAACTTTGCATTTATTTATTTATCACAGCTTATTTCACGAGTTAACTCTTTACATGCTCTTTACACAATTAATCCCCCGCTTCACGTATTATTCATCATGAAATAGATAAATCCAAGGTTTCATGAATATTTAACAGTTCCAGCGCAGCATTAATCTGTACCAGTATTAAAATGGTTGTCATGGAGCTAATCAAGACCAGAAATTAGTAATTTTACAAAGCGCCGGATTGTGTTGCACAAAGTAATGCTTCCGCAAATTGGTGCCTATTAATTTGTGCAAAATTGCACGTGTGGCAAACGGGTGACTGGCAGAAAGGTGAAGAAAGCAAGCGAAGGCTTAACTATCTATCATGCATTTTTATATGCAGTTACTTGTGCAAAAGGGTGACGGACGTGTTTTAGAAAATTAAACTAAAATTTTCGACAATGGTGCTGGCGGGTAATAGACCTTAATAATGAATTATATATATTCTTACACAAGCTTACAACAAGATATTTGTCCTGCCTTCGGCACAAGATTTTGAATAAATCGATATAATCTACACGTTTAACCAATCTATACAAAAGATTTCTATGACCTGAAGATGAGAAATGTTACACCGCTTCAAGTGATAAACAGATAAAACAGGTTACTGTACAAAAGTATTGAATAAGTGAAAAGTGACATTTTTTGCATTGTAAATGACAGTTACTTCGACGAATTTAGACGTAAATTTACCCATTCATCCCTTAATTTACAAACTAGTAATGATATAAAAAACCACGTAAGATATTTACTGTTTCTATAACATTTTGAAAATAGCTGCTTGCATCAATTGAAATAGTGTACTTTTTGTCTATCGTAGTATGAGCACATGTTTATTTAGAAAGTATGAGCACCATGTTACATATAACCAACTCTGTGTATTACATAACATGTTCATTATTGTTGATCCAGCATGTATCCTGCTGCCACTATACCCCTCTGCCTCGCTAGAGCTGCCTCTATATTTCTTCGTAAGTGTCTCCCGGATCTGATGTTATGGGTTCTAGATAGGTAACGTCGGTGTTGGGTTTCTTTAGATCTTGATACGTATGGGGGTCGGTGAGATTCTGGTAGTTTGGGGTATCTGTATTAAGATCTTGGTATGTATTGGTGTCAGTATTAAGGTCTTCGTATGTATTGGGGTCTTGGTTGGAGTCATCAAATACAGGGTTCTCATACTTAGATGAGATCTCACGTGCATTGTTGGGTGGGGACGTGGCTCGTTCAGCCTCTAAACGTCTTTGTTTGATCCTGGAGGTGAAATTCAATAATACAAAAAACGCATTAAGTTCCTCCTTCTGTGTCACACCATTGAGATTCAAGTACACATATTCATTTCCATTGGGTTTCAATTTAAATATATTATCTATGCAACAATTGACCAAGATTGTCCTTGTCAATCCATCAAAGATTATAATTTTTGTGCAAAGAGTTCCTTACTGACCTAAAGTGAGATCCATGTATATAACCCAAACATTTATCATTATAAAGGAAAACTCCTGAGGGTGATATGTAAGCTTAGATTTTATTTATTTAACCAATATATTGAGTCATTCTATAGTTTAAAAACAAATCATATCTTTTGCAAAGTATGCAAAATAATGGATGGAAGTTTGTGATCGTTTTTAGTCTTTGTTTATTTTGTGTCTGTTAACAGTGTATTCCAACTATTTTAATGAACCTTGGACAACGGTCTCCTTAATACTTACCTTCTAAAGATGACAAGGACGAGAATAATGACCAGGATGAAGATGAAGAGGGTAGCAATGGCACCCCCTACTATCGGTCCTACTGATGCACGGGAATGGCCACCTATATATAGTGTTGCAATAAATGAAATAAGATTCATACAATGTACCAATCAATTACAGGAATCCGATGGCTTCTCTATTAAAGCCTATGGAGACGGGAGAATTTTGTGTGTATATTTGTATTCGTTTATTTATTCATGTTGTGTGTGTATATGCAATAATTGTGCAGTGAGGAAAATTAGCCACTATAAGGCCAAATAAAAAATAAAAACATGTTTAGCGTCCTGCTTTTTTCAAAAATAGGAAGGAGGAGGCACCCCCCCCCCCTTTTTGCTTTCTTTTCTCAAAATGGCCGCTCGGTACATTTGCCCTGACAGTCGGGCTATTTTTGAAGATGGCCGCTGGCATTTAATTTAATTTTTTTTTAAATCAGAAATAGCTGCATTTTAGCAGTGTTTTTCATGTTTTTTTTCTTTAAACAAATCATTAAAAAAAAAAAAAAAAAAAAAAAAAATCCCCCTAAAAAAGGAAAAAAGAAAAGAAAAGGAAGCGGGCTGGGACGTTAAACTTACAAATGATAGACCCTTGCTATGGGTTATTTGCTGTCCATAGATCCATTTTTGCCATGATTTGCGGGATCTTAATGACAACAAATTAATCAGAAGTGACATGCTCTATAAAAACTAATATTTATCTTTAATTTTGTTCATGGTGTTCAAAAGGTGTTCAATGCAGACAATCTTTGACAAAATTCTACATCCATGAAACATAAGGAACTAAAGAATGACAAGTTTTGAGATACACACATCATGTAAGTACTAGCAGTTAATATATAACTTTGTGATACACTTCTTAATGCATTGCATATGGGCAACATATGGTCCTGTATCAAATAGTGGAATGAGTAGAATTTAGTAGACAAAGTTTAAATTCTCATGGAAAAGGTTTATGTATGAACACAATAGTGATTAGCCTTTTAATGCTCTTACCTGATTGTAACGTCTTAGCTTTCACAGGTTCTGACCAATTACTGGAACCAGCTCCATTAACAGTTTGTACCTAATATTATGTAATTAAACAATGTTTAAACAATTTTCGTTGTGATTTCCATAATTCTTTACAGATTATATTTTTTCTTAAAAATTCTTTTAGCAGCCGAGTCAGGGCAAATCTCAGGTAACTTATATAAAACAAAACATGCTCTTTAATGCTCTTTCCACAATCGAACTATACGTTCTAAAATAACATCTACATAATTATATAGCTGTCCTTTAAAGAGAGGGTTGGGTTCTGGGAGAGGGGAAAAATAATTTGTGAGCGTTATCATTTTTATTATGCAAGTGTGGAAGAACTTCAGAAAAAAAATGTTCCTTGAAAAACATGGCTATTCAAATATGACAAGGAACAGCTTAGAAGTGAGGCCCGATTTTTCTGCAACATGGTTGTGTAGTCCCATATGTATACATATTTCTGTGTACAGTGCTTGATATCTCACCAAGACTGGTCCAAATTTCTTATCATGTTGATGACTCTGGAACCTTGCAGTAAACATCAATATACATGATCAACTTTTTCTGGTCGATTCCACACCGTTTCTTTCATATGCAATCGCATGACTAGAATTAAACTTTATCTTTCAGAAGCCAAGTGAGCTCAATTTTCAGAAAGAAACGAAAATTCAGCTGTCAATTTTTGTTTTATACATCGCATCTCAAGTTCGGATTCTCAAAAAGGGATATTTGACATTTCATGCTAATATATTGCATCCTAGCATTGTACGCCCTAAAAGAGCTACCCCCAGTCCTTAGTGAATCAGAAATGTGCAGTTTTTACCACTTTGTGTGCATTATCTTCATTATTCATTAAAGTTAGCATTTTACCCCTTGCTAGGGATTACTGACTATCACGCCCTCCCTCCACTTCTTCTTGTTTCAATTATCCTTCTCCTTTATAGACCAACCTTACTGTGGTTTCACTTCACCATATTTTTCATAAAATCGTTGATCTTCCTTTCCCTCTAATGCCATCCACTTCCAGATCCCACGCTCTTTTCACATTTGCATCATCTTCTCTTCTCAAGCATACTTAGCCCATCCATGTAAATTCATTCCTGATTACCACTTTCAAACAGTTTCTTCCAGGCCCAACCTTTCCATGCCGTATACAAGTACATAGAAATATATGACATGTATTACCTGAACTGAGTAGTTGGATTTTGCTGTCAGGTCTACCACAGTATGCTCTCCTTCAAACGCAACGTTCAATACTTCCTCCATCTTATAGTCACCATCAACAACGGGATCAGTTTGCTGGTAGCGGATGATATACTTCTGGATGTTACCATTGGTGTTAGATGGTAGAGGGGTAGACCAGTATACAGTGAAGGAACTTGTAGTACTCTGAGGTATAGCCACATTGATAGGACTAGGTGCAACTGTGACGACAAAGCAGATAATAAGAGTCGTTATAAACAAAAATGTATACATTTTGTATGAGAGGGGAGGGGGGGGGGGGGGTGCGGGAGGAGGGAGAGGAAGGGCGGGTAATGGTAAGAACCTCATTCACCATATACATATTGATATGTATGTACCTCTCTTTAGTATGTTGAATAAATTTAGTCATCTGATTGGTCGAAATTGGAGTCGTGATTGAAGCCATGCCTGCAAAGAAACGAACTATTCCCGTTGCCCAGGGTAACGGGCCACATAGTTAAATTTTGCTGAGATCCCAATTCGTTACGTGTAAAAAGTCTATTTTGTGCGAGCGCGGATACCATACAGAGTGTGTATTCCCGAATGATCGTAACATTCAGGCAACTTTCATGCGAAGATTAGCAGACAGCGTTTCAGATTTTCTGTGATTTTTTTAAACCAATATTTTCTCAAGAAACGGATAAGATAAGACTTCTTTGTAGATTATTTATGAATTCGGTATATCAAACATATATGGACTGCTTTAATATTCGAGGTATATCTGTTGCTATACTGGCTCTCGGGGTCATGACAGGGTACAACGTCCCATTGAGCCTATATAAAAAGCTAATAAGTACAAAATCGCATCATAGTGACAAAGGGAGAACAAAAATAACATTGAGAAGAAGAAAGAAAAAGGAAACAAAAGTTAAAACAATTAGTATCTACGAGATGAAAGAAGTTAGCAAATATCTTGAATTTTAGTGATCTCTATGTTGTAAGATTTAAAAACAATGCAAATAAATGTTATACATGACTTTAGTGGTATGATAACAGGTATCATATATACAGCTAACTATTACCATCAGCAGAGTGAAACAGTCCTTTACACAAACCACACAAATAAATGATAAATTATTAAACAATTGATCTTCTGGGAAGGTCTCAATATATCACAGGCTAGGGTGTACAAAACATATTCAATTTAAACTGTATACAACTAAAAAATATTGTTCTGATCTCATTTATCAGGGAGTGGAAAATGTACACACATTGTGTGCGGGAAGCCTGAATCCGATGACCAGGGTAATAATATATCTGTAAAGCGCTTAGGCACATCGTTGGATCAATGTATTGAGCCCTAATTAAAAAACGGAATATTATTATTATTATATAACAATATTTGCAGAAAAGAATGAAATAAAAAATGTACTCTGTATTTGGCAAGCAAACGTTCACGTTCTTAAAGTTCTTTTGCCGATAGTCCCACTGCTCCTGTCATTCTCCTTACCTTTATTTGGCAGCACTCGTTGGGAAACGTGTTCAACTCACACTATATCAAGTAAATAACAGCGATTTGCACATATTCTACTATATATATATCTTTCGGAATACAAGAATCCAAGATAACTAGCTGATGAAGTCTCACCTTCTTCAATTGTTTTTCCAATACTCTCACTGCTCCTGTCACTCTCCTCGTCTTTATTTGATGCAGTCATTTGGATGGTATAGTCCAGATAGGTTTCTAACCCTCTTATAACATAGGAGCTGTTGTCGCGAGAAACCAAGATAGAGTTTGAAGAAGTTGAACCAGAGGGAGCGTAGTAGATCATATAATGGGTCACTTCACTCCTGCAGTCTGCTGATTCCGAGGGGAGGTGCTAAAACATTAAGGTGCAAATACATGTTACATGCATTACAACCACATTAAAGAAGATACTTTCACACAAATAAACAAAACTACAAGATGTTATAATAGGTTATCTACAATTTCCATATTAATAAGGATGCTGCAATCAATATCGATACGAGGTGAACAAGTTTGAAGAGTGGTGCAACCAACATTTTCTTCAACTTAATACTTCCAAAACGAAAGAAATGGTTTTTGATTTCAGAACTTCAACACGTTAATTTGTATTGCCTATCACGATAAAAGAAGAAAATATAGAAATTGTCGAGACATACAAGTACCCAGGGACGTCACCGTAATTGACAACAAATTATCATGGGCTGATCAGTGTAAGTCCGTTCTTTCCAAGGCTCAACAAATGATGTATCTTTAAAAAAACTTAAATCGTTTCATGTAGATAAGACTATTCTTACTTTGTTCTACAAATCCATCATAGAAAGTGTTATGTTATTTAGTTGTGTTGTCTGGTACGGGAGGTGTAGGAAGAAAGACTTTATCAAACTCCAGAGAATCACCAAACAAGCAGGGAAGATCACGGGTGAAATTCAGAATTTGAATAAAGCATGCGAGTCCAAAATTATTCTAGAACTAAAACAAGTTATGAAAAACGAAAATCATCCACTCTTTCCATACTATGTTTTTTTATGCGTTCTAGGGGGGGGGGGGGGGGTGTTTCATAAAGTTGTTCGTAAAGTTACGCATGACTTTACGAACGACTTGTATGATGCTCAATCATTATTAAATGCATCAACTAAAGTTTAACTGTGCAGATGTATATTAACATTCTTATTATAACAAACACTTTTAATGCAAAGTATAATTTGTTGCCATAATTTAATTGAGGTTGGAAATATCAGGACAAACTTTGGGCAACCTATCTGGCATTTCATATACAAATCGTTCGTAAAGTCATGCCTAACTTTACGAACAGCTTTATGAAACACCCCCCTGGTAAACGACTTCGTTCAATGAACTGTCGCACTCAACGTTTTCTAAATTCCTCTGTTCCTTTCTCGATCCACAAATACGATCAAAATGCTACCTGAATTTTAAGTTCTTTTCTTTATTTCTGTAATGTTATTTTTGTAACGTTTCCAGGCCATCCCGTTCACTCGAACATATCAAATAATTTACTTTTTTTTTTAATGATAGCGTAGGAAAACTTCTATAAAGCAATATTCTGAAGAATTTCTATGTCAAAGTATATTATGTATTATGTATGTAAACTTATTTTGATTCTTTGTACGGTTGTAAAATGTGAGCAGAACAAATTTCCAATATTGGACAATAAATTGAAATTGAAAATTGAAGAAAAAAAATGAAATAGAAATTCTTTAGAACAAGAAAATCTTGATCACAAAACATATTCATAATAATTCAATAATAATAATAATAATATTGGATATTTATTTCATATAGCGCACATATCTACCATGCATGGTGCTTAGGGCTCTCCAACTATTACCCCGGCTCTGCGTTATAGGCAGCCGATATCGGCGCTCACAGCATTCAAGGAATTCCTTCCTACCGGTACCCATTTAACACCTGGGTGGAGAGTGGCAAATGTAGATTAATGTAGATTAATATCTTACTTTGTTCTGTGAAATCAAATTAAATTTCTATTACATAACCCGCCCCCCCCCCCCCAGCACACACTTTCAACTGGCGAACAAAAATGTGTCCACCTGTTTTTAAATCCGAAGTATTTTGCTTTATAGTCTAATGTTGAGGTACGTTAAGAAGTATCGAGCATGGTAAAGGCATAATGGTGAAGTGAGTTAATTAACGCTCTTATTTGACATATCTCGATTAAATTTTAGTTAAAATCAAGTGGAATCAAGGTAAAACATATATTTACCAGCTCCATATCATAACGGTGCAGTTCTACCCCGATATAATAATATTGTGACTATTAACAGTTATGTATTCTGTGTTCTGGACGAGTCTTTTCATCCAACTAAGTGACCAAACAGCTATTCTTAAAACAGTTCATACCTCCCACGTCACCTCTAGCTCTTTAGGGTTGATGGCTGAAACTAGTAGTCCAGTTGGAGAAGCACTGGGTTCTGAAGTTAAAAAATTATAAAGAAGATGCATGAAAATGCATGTTTTGTAAAAGACAGTTCTGTGTCACATGTTTCGAAAGAAAGAACAATTGAAAACAAAGAATGTATGGAATGGAAAATACAAACATTTCTACGAACAGATTTTACTCATAACTAGATAAGTTAATGATTTCAATGGAAAGTGCATAACTATCCCAAATGTACATCTAAATGTACAAATCAATTACCAATGCAAATACAATGTACCTGTAGATATATGTTTGAAAAATGTAAAACTCCAACACACTCAATAATGTTCCTTCTGTGCATAACTTACTTCTACAGAGAGTTATTGCGTCGTTCCTTGGAGACTTAGGTCCTGTTCCACCTGTTCCTTCCCTCACTGCTGCCATACGAAACCTGTAATCTGTGTCGGGTGTCAGGTTACTAACGATGGCTGATGTTGCGGGTTGGTCTACTCTCTGATCCGTTACCCAGTCACCATCCTCCTTTACAAAGACATCATATCCTACCAGAGGAGGATCACCTATGTCATCTTCTACAGACCATGCGTTCCATCGAAGACCAACTGTAGTGGACGTAGTACTCACTATCACTGGTGCTATATCAATAACTGGCAGCACTGAACAAAAACAATCAGAGACAGTAATACTTAATATAATAAGTTATTGAAATAACCATCAAAATCAATGACACACCCATAATAGAAGTTCTTCCATCAAGTCAATATGTATATACAATTTACCAAAGTACACAGGAATACTATGCTGTCATCTTACACAGCTGCTACCATATGATGCAGAGAATGTGCATACGTTATGTTTGAGCGAGCCTGAATCGGATGACAGGGTTCACAAAAACATTGTAAAGCACTTAGAGACATCGTATGTGTATCAAGTGCTACATAAGCCCAGAATATCACATATTAAAATATAAAGTTCATTAACTAATTCACATGTATGGCTAATGTATGGGTCAATGTACAGGATGCGACTTGCATGTAGAAACAACTATATCAATATAAGAACATACATTCCATGTTAAAGGGTTACTAAATTACAAATTCATGTTGACTTTTGTTGATCTTTAATTATATAATGTATACATCACATATCTTTTGACCTTTTTATGTTAGTTTATGTCATATATTTTATATTAATTTTTCCATTACTCTTGTTGTATTTGCTAAGCTCCACCCCTAATAGAAACCCTCCAAAGGCAAATCATTTGTGACATCATCATGCCAGTCATTCATCAGTCAGCTAGATGAACAAAAACATTGATATGTCCCTTCCCATCAACTGACCACCTGATCGCAAATAGCATTGCATGTTTTTATACAATGCTTACTCACAAAATTCAATTACATTTTAGGCAGCTGCTATGTCAGAAATCCCCAAGCAACACCATGAAAAGAAGGGTTTTAATGTGATATTATATGAAAACATGCAATGCTAATGTAATAAGTTTCACAGTGGGTGAGGACATACCACCTTATATTGTGAACAGTTGGTCAGTTGATGGGAAGGGACATACCAATGTATTTTGTACATCTAGCTGACTGATGAATGACTGGCATGATGATGTCACAAAAGCCATTTAATTTTGGAGGTTTTTTTAGGGGTGGAGCTTAGCACTGAGGTAGAACAAAAGTAATATAAATATATATATATATATATATATATATGGCATAGATGTACACCAAAAAGTCAAAAGATATGTGATGATCAAAAAAGTCATTATGAATTTGTAATTTAGTAACTTTTAATATTAATATATAGCAGTTTATTCAGTATGCCTCCTAGGCTTAGCAATTTGTTTGAATTATTGAATGCTTCACACACATTTTGCAATATATGTCTGTTGATGTTGTTACAGCTTTTGAGGATGTAGTTGTGTTGTCATTCATGTTGTAACAGTTGTTGTTGTTGGTGGTGTTGTTGTTGTTATTACATGGCGAGGGGAGGCATGTGCCTGCTTCTTCAATAGACATGAGAGTCCAGAAAACCCATAGCCTCCAACAACATAACTGATACA
Organism: Strongylocentrotus droebachiensis; assembly: GCA_035222895.1. Lineage (NCBI taxonomy): Eukaryota > Metazoa > Echinodermata > Echinoidea > Camarodonta > Strongylocentrotidae > Strongylocentrotus > Strongylocentrotus droebachiensis. The sequence continues at coordinate 50,874 of JAVYIG010002265.1, read as the reverse complement.
ATCCCCTGTAACCCGGCCGGCCTCGATGCAGACAACATGACTGAGAATGCATGTAAAGAAAGTAAATTCATACTTTCTATTAAACAGGTATCTCACAGATGTACACCAGAGTAAACTGATGTCACACAGTTTGCTCACCATAGGTTGGGTTGGTAATAAGCGTACTGGTATAGCCTATGTTTTCAACAGTAAGACTGCACTCATATTCCCCATCATCTTCCTGTGGATACACACTATCAACATCAAAGACAACAGCTCGTTCTGACCCTGAGACAGTGCTAGATCCCCTGGTGATTCCTGTCTTGTTATTGATGCCTCCAGTACGTCTGTAAAGATCAACTGAGGATTCATCGGGAAGTGGGATACCCTCAACATAACATGTGAAGCTAGATGGTTGATATGGGTTTACTCTCACTGGAACCAATCTGGATATTCCTGTCAAGAACCAAGACGAAAAAATAAGAAAGAAGAACATTCAATATATAATACACACAATTTGAAACACAGAATCTATTTGCTTTATGTAATAATAACTAACAATACATACAGTGTATGGGGAACAAATCCTACATCCACTTTATAGGACATTGACCAATCCTGATATTCATAAATAAAGAATGGATTCGTTTGTATTTGAAAGAATGAACAATTACTTATAATATTGATATTCCTGTAAAAAACAAAGCAAAAATACAAAACATTCAATACAAATAAACATGTCTGCAGCAATAGAAGATTGTAACTCGATCAGTCAATTCATTGTATCAGTATTTAGATCAAGAACTATATAGGCAAGATCATAAAAAAATACCACAAATACACTTTTACATGTACATGCAGGTTTACCTAAACAAGAGAAGATATCAATCTGATTATTTTGTTTAAAGTCAAATTGCTTAATGTATCAATGCAAAACTCCTGGTAAGCAAATCATACATGCTTCGTGATACCACTGACTTTTATCAATCATGACGTCTTTCCACTTGAGAAAATAATTTTTGTATTACAGTCAAACCTGTCTTAGCGACGACCTGTCTATAACGAGCACTTAAAGTCCCCCTTGTGAGATTTCATGTAGTTAAGCGCCCGTGCACAACGACCACCTCCCTTACGCGACCAGCGGCCACTCATTTTGCTTCCACTAGCCACCAAAAATGTAGCGACCAGCAACAGCAGCGCTTGAGCAATTTCGTTCACTCGCTCTGCTGTATACGGCTCGCACAGCGGCAGCCTATAAACGGTCGTTTACACACCAAAATCAACTCAACATTCAAACTTCGATCACATTTAATGACCGACAGGATATGGTTTCTTGCACATTTTATTATAGGACGAGCCAATATGCCATTTTTGTAATGTAACCAAATTTAATTTCTGAAATATGAATTGAATTGGTTTGAATAATAAATTGTATTGAATCTGAATTGTGAATTTGATTTAACCCGAAATATGAATTTAATTTAACTACTTAGTCTGAATTATAAATTGAATTTGAATTGAATGTGATCGGGATTTGAATGGATTTGATCTGAATTTTGAATTGAATTGATCTGAATTATAAATTGTACTTAATCTGAATTGTGAATCTATTTATTTCAACCTGAATTGTCAATTTAATTTAATTTGAATTATGAATTGTACGTGATCGGGATCTGAATTGAATTATTTTCTGAAATATGAATTGAATTTGTCTGAATCATGAATTGTATTGAATCTGAATTGTGAACTTAATTTAATCCGAACTATGAATTGAATTTAACTACTTGAATTATGAATCGAATTTTAGTCTGCAAGTTGAACTATCGCATTTGTTGTTACCTATGTTCAAGTTAAATGTTTTACTCTGTATCCATCTGTATCTTATTGATGTTTATAATTTGTAATCTTGTACTGACATGCAAATGAAACAAATTTCCAATCTTTGGACAATAAATTTGAATATGAATATGAATATAATATATGAAAATGAATATGTAATATGAATATATGAATAAGTCATTGTGAAGTGCCTCAATTAACATTTTTTCATTCACCTGATAAGAATAATAGTATTTTAAATTCAGAATGCAACTGCATATATTAAATGTTGCTAGGTAGGTCAAGCCATTTGTCCAACCTGGCAACAACTAATGTATGCAGCTCGGATTTTGTCTATTGAAATACTATTATTCTTATAAGGTGAATGAAATAATTTATATTGAGGCACTTCACAAAGACTTATGCATTAAATTTGGTTACATTACGAAAATGGCCTTTGAAAACATAACTATAGAGCGTCATTGTCATGAACTTCGCGATCGATGACTCGCTTGTTCGCGCACTTGGCGGCCTGCGAGAGGCCTGGTGAGTGGGCGTACATTATTTATTTTAAATAATTATTTAATATGCCTACAAATTAAAAGCTCCTGGACAATCCCCACCCTCCCCCCCCCCCCCCAAAAAAAAAAAAGAAAAAAAAAGAGTGTAAATAGTTTTTATTTTGACTATTTTTACACACCAAAAAGAAACTTGGGTTGTAAGATTTATTGATTGGCTAAAAAGGTGGCCATCAATTACGCGGACCTATCTAAAAAGACCACCTGTCTACAACAACTACTTTTTTGTGTTTCCCTTGGGCGATCGATATAGACAGGGTTGACCGTACAAAGATTAACCAATAACTGATAATCATTTGGAGGGGAAAAGGTTTTTTTTTACATTTAACTTCCGCTTACTGCGTGTAAGGTGAAGGAGAAACTTTATTAAAATATAAATTGGACTTTATATATAACAAACAGTACAATGTATTTTTGAACTTTGCTCAAATGTCTGCAACAAACAAGAATAATAATCATATTAATAATGGTTGAACAAGGGAACAAAACAGAATACAATATATGCTGGGTATAATTACTTTGACAGTACGGTCCAATCCAGCTATCAAGGCATTGTCCATTACAATGACCCCTCTCTGTCTCGCAAGCCTCTGCAGCACAGTGACATTGCTGAAGACAATCCAAGCCAAAGGTACCCCCTTCACACTCTGAAAGAATAAAACACAGTTCATGTTTATATTGGAGACATCTGATCAATGATTATTATTGAATACTAAAGGCGAAGATAACTTTGGCTAGGGTCTACTTGTACGCATGAAGTTAACAATGGAACAAGCAGTTGGCACACACCCTTTTTCAGATTGTTAAACTTTCCCTCCATCGATGAAAACACTTAAATGGAATACTTTGTTATGATATATTTTGGGTGAATCCAAACAATGAATACGATATATTAAACAAATATTTACTGCTAATTTTTTTACCTCACTATTCAAACTATAATACATGTAAATGTAGCTCCTCGGTGTTCTCGAGACTGCACTTTTGTCTCGGGGTACAGTACAGTTTCAAGATCACGTTGGGCGAATAATCACCATAGTAACCATGCCCTTCAAAGAAGTCAATATTTGTCTACTAGAATCCCCCTCCAGAGTAAACATTATAACAATTTATTAACTATCTCAGTACTATGTACATAATATATGGTTGATATGACCAATGTACATACTCTACATGTACATGTATTTATGAGCGTTCATATATGGTACATAAAACAAAATACCGGTGTGTCAATTAGCACACTGTACCATTCATGTATGTACATGCTGTATGTAGACTTGTGATAAATAGGAATTGATATGCAAAATTCAACACCCTTTATTGAAAAGTAGAATCTTACCTTGACATTGGACCTGGCCACTGCGTATTGTGTATCCTAGAGCACACTTCAGCTCAGGGCACCCTCCAGTATCTTTATCACATGGTTCATCATTCAAGCAATGACATTTATCAGTGCATTGAGATCCATAGTAACCGTCTTCACAATCATCTGGAACTGGGATGATAAGAAAATACTTTAGAAATCACAATTTAACAAGCACCAGCAAATAATATTAGATGAAATCCACAAAAATATGGTTGTTTCCATTACAAAATTATTTTTCTCGAAACTAATGATTTTAAAATTGTTATCCTTGTAACTAGTTTGAATTGTTTCCGAGCACTATATACCAACTTCAATTATTGCACATAATCCTAAATTTAACCGTGCCTTCTCTAAATAAGTTTATTTATTCGTAGAAGGCATTCCTGTCATCCATGAACATAATGAAAATGGAATACAGGAGTTGTCCCCAAAACACATCTTGATCTGGATATGTCTCCAAAAATAAATAAAATAACTTCAAATGAAAACACTTTAAATACTGAATTCCAGTAGGGTTGCAGGAGCAATCCGGTTCAAATAGGCATAGGTGAACAAGAAATAACGGGAAGTTTATTCGAAAGCTGCAGTGTACATGTAAACATTCTGATTTATCTTATTTGGGAGAGCATTCATGTCATATTATTTGTTATCATTGCTGACCATGACTTACTTTGACAGTTGTCTCCAGACCAGCCAGTCAGACATTCACCTGTACATATTCCACTATAGATATCACATGATGAACCACCGCCTGTGCAGTGACATGTCTGTGAACATCCTGGACCATATGTACCAGCAGTACATACTGTAAAGGAATTCAAAGTATAAAATCAAGATGGACAGATACAATACATTAATCAGATACAGAAAAAAAAAAATTGTGCGTGTTACAATAACTTCTTATTAATCAATCTTCATCTCCTCCTCCTCCTCATCCTTCTTCTCAAACTTCTACCCCTTCTTCTCAAACTTCTCCTTCTCCTTCTCTTTTTCTTTCTCTTTCCCCCACTTTTTTCTTCTTTTTCTTCTTCTTCTTCTTCTTCTTCTTCTTCTTCTTCTTCTTCTTCTACTGTTTTGTCCACTGAGTTGCCCCTGACCTCACTCATGAATCCAGCCACATTAGTGTCTGTGCTATGTATAGTCTATATATTTTCACTACTATAATTTGAGCACAATTAGTAGAATATCGGAAGACTTACGTGTGTTACATGCAATACCATGTGCACCGACGTCACATGAACATCCATAAGGATCAGGCAGGCAACAAAGAAGCCCATGACATTGTGTGGCAAGATTATTCTTATATGAACATTGAAACTCGCAGTTCAATCCAAACCGATTTCCACCATCAGGTCTACAGACTGAAGAAAAAAAATGAGTTGCATTGTTGAATCAAAACCTTATAGACTTGCATAAGAAATAAGATTTCTTGAGATAAATTTCAAGTATGATTGCTTTCCTGATATCAAGATATTTGAAATGTACATGTATAATGGATGTATATAACTCTGTTAATGTTAAATGGAATAAGACAAAAAATATCTTCCTCAATATTATAAACAGATCTAATCTTTAAAATAATATTGAACGTTTGGACAATAAAACCAAACTCAACTCAACCTAACTCACATAAAGTTTTGCAGGCTTACTTACTTTCTAAACAATTCGTTCCCTTGAAGTTGTTAGGACAGATACACAGGCCAGACTTGTCATCACAGACTCCACCATTGTAGCATTTATCACATATACCATAACACTCGGGGGGACCCCACTTACCAGCAGGGCATTCTAATATGAGATATAGGGAAAGAGAAAAAATAATTAAGTAAAATACATGTCACTAAACATTAAATCATAACAAAGATGAAAAAGATAGAAGATAAGCGGGAAGAGGTTACAAAGCAATGTTCTCGAGCGTAGAACTATAGTATAGTGTATGCCATTGGCTCTGTCACATCCTGGATTTACATTCGGGTAATTTTAAAGTAACCGTATGTACAAATCGCATCACATATAATGATATCCTCGTATCTGAATTGTATCATTTGAAGTCTCATAAATCTTTAGAAATAACATTTGCAAAAGAGTTAGAGCTGTCCATCTTACAATAACGCGCCATCACAAATGATCAGACTTGGACATTATCTACCAGACTGCTCTTAACCAACATTTTAAAGAATATTTTACGTTCATTTATTTATTAATAATGAATTATAAATTAATATGTAAATATCATCATCCACATGTAACTTGCATGATCTAATGAATAAAAATTAGGATTTCTAGGAAAAGTATGAAGCAACACTTTTACAGCATTATAAATAAACAATACTCTCTTGGACTGGGAGAACATATAACCTCTTTCAAGAAGCCTAATCCGAACTCAGCAGAAAAAACACTTATACATGTACCTCTGACGATGAGTCTGTATAATCCTCCTCTATTTAGATTCCTCTCGTTATCATAGTAGATCTCATATATTCCTTGGTCTGATGTCTGGATTGGGTTTGGGAAACTGATCTGAGTCTGCCCACCAAATGATGGTAGAACCTCACTTCCATCTTTCATCCAAGTAATCACGTTGCCATTTACATCAGGATTGTAAAGACTAGTCATGCTGATAAACACTCCGGTGTCATTCACATTGACTGTCTTTGTAAACAATTCATCACTTGATATGAATTTAGCTGTTAAAAGGGATGATAATAATAAATTAACAAAATAACAAATGTTAACTTGAATACATTGCATGTAGCACCTGCATGTACATGATATGTGCACTGTAGCAATGTACTCACTAAAGGAAACCATACATTTATATAAGGCTTCCATACATGTACAAGTATATTGAAATATAATATTGAAAAATATTCACTTGCATATTGGAATAAATCTTTTCCTGTTGATATTTTTCAATAACAAGTTTTTGATAATTTTCAATATAAGAACATGGCTACTAGTCTGGTGTATGTCAAAATCGGTTTGGACTTTCGTTCGACGATTTTAATGTAAGTAAACAACATCAACATAAATGAGTATGTTTCAGGCTCAACACATTACCGTGCATCAGGGGCGTACGCAGGATTTTTTTCAAGGGGGGGGGGGGGGTTTAAAATCGGGCCCAAAATATTTTGCTCCCGAAAATTTGAAAACTAAATTGATAAAAAGAATCCTACTCTGGCATCTTCAGATTTATTCTCATTAGATATATGTAAAGTATCAAACCTTTGTAATAGCCATTTGCAGCAATAAAATGCTCAAAAGCAGATGCAAAAATTAAAGGGAGGGGGGGGGGGGGGTTAACGAGCACTAAATTATTTTTTCGTGAGAAAATATTTAGCGGCGTATGAGCGGGGGGGGGGGGGCGTATGGAGCACCACTTTTTTTTTGGCCAGGGGTGAGGGCCCGTCTCCTTTTTTTTAAATAAAAAAGGTAAAGTTAACATGACCATCATTTTTTAAAACCTATATAGGGGGCCAGGGGTGGTGGCCCGGCCCCCCTCCTGGACCCGCCCCTGCAGCCAAGCCGCAGATTTTCAAAATAACAACTAACATTAAAAAATAACATATCTCAATCTTTCTTGTATAACAAAATATGATGTTCGATTCCCTTTTCTACATGACAATATTTATAGATCTGTTATATAAATTTTAATTGTGGTTAATTTAATTCTTCCGTCTTTACAAAGCGTAATACTACATGTACTGATCTTTCAAAAAACATTATTGTATTGATATCGTGTGCTTTCGATGTTAATTGATAACAATCATTCGCAATTCGAACTGTGATTAATTTTGATTATTCATGTATGACGTACATGTTCATGTATTATACATGTACAAATGTTAAATCTATAAAAGATAACACTATAAATTCTTTAAAGCAAGGGAAATAGAATTGTCATTAATTTTGATAATTCAGTTATAATCATATATATTTATATACAAATTTGTCAGTTTTACCTGTTCAAGTAAACACGATATCTGAGAAACAATTCATGAATTTCAATATCGTCAATAGCAATAATACTTTGTTTTTTGCTTAGATTGACATCATAATGACCACACATGGAATATGCTCAAAACTTCACTTTGACTACTTCACTACGGGAAACTTCTATTATAGTATGCAGTGAAGAATAAATCTTTAAAAACAAAGAAATCCTGTACTTATTATAATGAATGGAATAATAATCTTACCATCATATCGTTGGAAAAATGTAGTAATCCTTGTTACATCTCGATCAGGTTTAGAAGCCTCACAGTAGAAAGGACCGAAACCATCTCCATCCCATTCATCTCCTGTGGGGAATATGACCCGCCTGACGAATGGCAATGAGTGTGACACATCGTCTGGTGGTGATTTGTCTGTTGTTATGGGTGCTGATCGACCAAATGATAGTGTAGCGTCTGTATCTGGTTCACTGCTCCAACAGTGATACTGGCCACTAGATATACCTACATTGGTGTATCCTATGGTCAGCACTGTGATATGAACAACCTCACCTGCAACATAAAAAAATGAACAGAAATTCACTGTTGCCTTACTGGATACATTCAACTTTAGAGTACAGTACATGTTTATCCCCCCCCCCCCTTCACGCATTCAGACACTGCATTTGAAGGACTCAGTTATAATAAAAGAAGCGTACTGCTGCATTAAGATGCATCCAGAACGCAAATATACATAGTTATTGAAAATCATAATTTTATTGCAGATTTGTAGAAGCATGTCATTAGTACCTGGAGCTGGAAAAAAACATAACTGCCATCAAGATATTACACTTGTTAATACACCAAGTTTCCTCTCATAAATGTATGTGTATGTACACAGAGAAAATACACGTTCATTCAATTCCTAACCATGTGTCAGTGTAGCATGTTTTGAGTAGCAAAATATTAAAATCAGAACTATAACCCCCAGACATGTAGTTCATAAATACATTGGTGAAGCAGGTAAAGGTAAATTATAGAAATAGTGCAATGAAAACAAATCTTCATCCTTAAGCGCAAATATCATTTTACAGTACTTCAAATTATACACAGTTATTATTATTTAATGATTTATGTAAACAAGTTTGAGCAGAGGAGGATATTTTGAATGTATGTGTGTATGTATATATGTGAGCGTGCATGTGTGTTTGTATCATGTTATTTTAAAGTTTTTAAACTGTATAATTTATGTGTAGTTTGTTTTTCTTTTTAAGGCCCCACCACAAGCAATTTGCTTCTAAGGGTGTCCTTTACCGTATTATGTTTACTATGTTACTCATTTGTATGTACATGTTTCATTTTTATGGTTAAAAAAAATAAACTGAACCTTATAAAACTACCAACTAAAAAATAGCAACCTTCACCTACAACATTGGCAAGACTTGGTATAATATGGCAACATTTTTGACAGGTACATAATCAGTATATCCCTTCAATGACATGTACATGCGTGCATTAAGTTGATTTTCCCTTTAATTTCAAGCTTCACATTATTTTCCTTCAAAATACAGATCAATCACAGATTAAATACACACAATTGTTTGCTTAGAGTGAGTAGCCTTTGCAATGTACAATACATCATAGAGATTTTACCAAACAGGAAAAAGAACAAAGATCAGAAATGTAAGACTTTACCCACACCTATGAGAATTAATCACTGTAATAAAATATGATTGTTACCACCTCTGACATGAGAGCAAGATGGATCAGCAAATCAGTTTCAATGCATGCCAGGCCTTCTTTTTTTACAATTGTTACAGACACAGTATATTCTCATTCTGTGAATACATGCCTCTCTAATCTTTGACTCTTTGGTTGCTTTCTTCGCCTCTCTGCATGGTCACCCGTTTGTCACAAATGCAATTTTGCACAAAACGATATGCACCAATTGACGGAAAGATTGCTTTGAGCAACACAATTTCTATGCAAAATTACCCCTTTCTGGTGTTGATTAGCTCCATGACAACCCTTTTAACACCGGAATAAAATCAATCTTGCCCTTGGAACTCCGTGCTGAATAATGCTGAATTCAGAGTGACACAGAGACATTATTTGCATGGCATGTGTAAAGTAAATTTCCTGCTAAATATTTTCTCACGAATTGGGCCCGCTCCCCAGCCGCCGGCTGGATCCGCCCCTGTTGTGAGCAAACGAAAGGGAAGAACATGATGAACTGGGATGGGGAGACGTCCCTGGTCGTTTCCCACATGCACACAATTTAAAAAAAATTCTTGTTGCTATTTTCTTTATAACCTGATGGTAATACCCAGAAAACTATTTTTCTTCTATTTTCATGAAAGAAAAATGGAAAATACGCTATATATGAACATATTTTACATTTATAAAAAACATTTTAGATTAAGGATTTGGAACAGAAAAAATGTAATATATATTCAGAGTTGAAAAAAGTTAAAAAATATAAAAATTATTTGCTGTTTTTTCACTTAAAAAAAAAAAATTGAACTTTTTAAGAAATTGTCCATTTCAATCGTCATGTTTGTTGACAAAATGGGATAGTTTTCAAGCACTACACCACACAGGAATTTGATAATGCCGAAATCTCATGGATATTTGAATACAATTGGCACAAATTTCCAATTTGTCCAATTTTGTTCAAACTTTTACCAATCTGCTCCTTTGGTATTTCTGGTTTCTTTAATAGCAACTTGCTATTAAAGGGAATGTCTAACCTGATATTAATTGGTTTTAATAAGCGGGGGAGAATGAGAGAAACAAATTAGTGAAAGTTTGAGCAATAGCCGATTAAAAATAGGAAAGTTATGAATTTTTGAAGTTGTCATCAGTGAAACACAAGTTGGCAACACTGTGAAATGTCTAATTGCAAGCTCCTCTCCCATTTCCACTGTAAATAAAATGTTATGAAGTTTCATTTCTTCAGTTATTGATGACGGAATAGATTCGTTGCACACGGGGGTTGCAAAAAGAGACATTTGTAATAATTATATTTAGGGTAAATGTATGAATGAAAATATTCCTATAGGAAAATAAGGATTTTAAAGTTGGAAACATTGGAAGGGACCCCAAAATTTACGTCACAGAGTTGCCATTTTGTGCATAATTTCTGTCTTATTTCTGCTTCTATTAAAACCAACTTAAAATCAGGGTGGATCTTCCCTTAAAGATTGGATTCAGATATGTAAAAACATGCATCTCATGCTAAATCAAAGGCATATTACTGGGAAGAAAAAAATTCTTCAGAGATAAATGCAATTCGTGAACGATTATTAAACTTGTTTAGATCAATGTTAAGATTCCTAACTTCCTTAACCTTATCGACAATATTTTGTCTCTGTTCTTTGGTAATCTGTACAAAGAGCACGAGATGTAATCAACAAGAAAAAAAGCATTTATTCGAAAGGAAAAGGTGCACATGTCCAAATAAACGGGGCCCCGTGACCACAAATGTTCCTTCTTTTTCCCTTTTTTTGCTCAACGGGGGGGGGGGGTTAGTGAGTTAGCTTACTACCCCCCCCCCCCACACTCACACCCCACACCACCCCTCCCCCACACTCACACCCCACACCACCCCCCCCCCTCCCCTCCCCGTTGAGCGAAAATAAAGGTCTGCCCGATTTTTAAATTTTCGGCCCCGTTCAGCAAAAAAAAAAAAAAGTGCTCACTAGACCCCCCGGTACCCCCCCTCCCCCCTGTTGAGCGAAAATAACGGTATGCGTAATTTCCAAATTACTGCCCCCACCCCCCCCCCCCCCTATTGGAAAATCCTCGACCCGCCACTGATCGCATGTAACTGTTTGCGGAGTGTAATTCAAGATACGCTAAGCGTATTCAGATTGGTATTCTCTTCATTAGTAAATCATTCACAATTCATTTGTCCATTTGCGTATTTTATGCCATTATACCTGACGTTTTTGTAAGGTTCAGTATAAATATAAACTAAATAGGGTTTAAAATGTCAAAACCCTTATTTCCAGAAAAAGTCGGGTGCCCTATGTATATATAAGATTGTTCCTATTCCCAAATTACATGAATGTATAAGGACTAAAAATCATAACCTTATTTTCCTATTCTTTAGTCACCTGTATATACATACGGCACTAGAGTCGGCGTAAAAACGTGAAAATTGACTTTGTTGACAATTCCCAGGAATACCGCCCGTTAAAAAAGGAATCATATATATATATATGTATATATATTTATATATGTATGTCATTATATGCTCGCATGACCATATGATGACATTTCATTAACCATCGCCTCATTCGTGATCACCCCAGTACGCAAACGATCACACACCAATACGGATATGAATGGATGATAGCTACCTACCTTGTATCAATATTGGAAAACAGACGAAAAGGGACAGAGTTGATAAAAACAGTTTCAGAACGTTGAATGTTGCCATTTTCTCCAGTAGTCTCCGCAACATCCACATCTCACACTCGAATTCCAACACGTATTCTCAATCAGCTAGCATCCGTATACGGTGGACTCTCACCCGACATTCAGTGTGAATATCCACATACACCTTCCTAGTCAGATGGCGTCTGTATACATCTTGTACCCGGAACTAAATCCATGAATATGTTAGTCTGTCATCAAGTCTCTCACGATAAAGCTAATGGCAGGGCAAACAAATCGAAATTGATTTTCAAAGAAATTGCATTGACCTCCGCAACATCCACATCTCACACTCGAATTCCAACACGTATTCTCAATCAGCTAGCATCCGTATACGGTGGACTCTCACCCGACATTCAGTGTGAATATCCACATACACCTTCCCAGTCAGATGGCGTCTGTATACATCTTGTACCCGGAACTAAATTCATGATTATGTTAGTCTGTCATCAAGTCTCTCACGATAAAGCTAATGGCAGGGCAAACAAATCGAAATTGATTTTCAAAGAAATTGCATTGACCTTTAAAGGGAAGGTTCATTGATTAAAAAAACGAATTTTATTGTCATTATTGCAAAGGTGAAACTTTGATTAGACAAGGTTATCAAAATTCAATGCTTGGAAACATTCGAAGTACTGATTATTATCAATTACAACACGCTTAAATACAGCCCCGGCATATCACCTGAAGAGCTCTCCGAACGCTACTGAGATGTGTGACGTCACAATCATGTTTAACATGATTTGCACAAGCAGACGATTTCCAATGACATCTCACACATTTTCAATGCCTGTTTTGTCATCTTCTCTTCAGTTATTTATTTTACTTCACTTACCGTCAGGATAAATGTTTATTCAATTGCCTCACTCTAAACCCCGCGCATGGTATTATTTTGATGAAAAATGCGGCGATAAAAAAATAAAGGAATCCACCCCATGTAAACAAAATTAGACGCTATTGTATTTTCAGCTGCATACACCGCGATATATTAAAGAGGGAACAATTGCCGTCCATGCCCGTCATTCCGGGGGTTTGTCAATTTGAAAGTGTGGTTTCGTTCACTGTTCATTAACCCCTATCCTGTGTATTTACAAACAAAAGATATTTAGTTATCAGAATCGGTTTCACTTCCCTCATGGTGTAAAATGCCATAACATTTTATATACACTAACCTCATTATAATTTGATAAATAATAGCATTGCAATTATGTTCATTCTATATGGGAGGTATTGTGTATTGTTCGTCTTTTATTTTGACGCTTCACTGCTTGAGTAACACCTGCATTTCGGGAGGTATTTGGCATTTCAGTTTTCCTTCTAATTTGGTACAGTAAATTGAGCAGAATAATTATATGGGTCAATTACTGGCACCGGGATGCGTTATTTTTTTTCGGCGTCACAGATTGGGGTTATGTGCGTGTTGAGCCTATGGGAAAGTTTAGGGTTAGGGTTAGGGTAAGGGTTAGGGTTAGGGTTAGGGTTAAATCAAGACCCCTTTAAAAAAAAACCCAATCTGTGCCGCAGAAGAAAATAACGCCACCGGAATAGGAATTCTAAGGGCAAATTATGGGCCAACTGAACATAATACTTGTCATACAAATTGCAAAGAATACACCTTTTTGTAGTATCGAATTAACTCTCATTTTTCTAATCTCTTTTGTTAATTTAGGATAAAATCTGATGGATAGTGACAAAGATTAAGTTTTTAGCCGATAGTATCAAAAGCATGAGTTTGTCGCTTATCATGGTGTTGTGAAACAAGATATGACTGTCATGGAGTTGGTTTCGAAAAACTACTCCCAAAGTTCTCACAAGAGTTTGCAACATTGGTTTTGCCAGAAACACAAATACATGCAGTGTATGTGACTATGATTGATTTTGCCGCTCTAATTTGATGCTCACTTTACGACCATAGCAATGAGTGTCGGGTATTTAAGCGTGTGCAGGGAGTGTGTTGGATTTAGCTTCACGCCCCGCGCCCGCCTTTATACAGTAATCGTTATTGTTGTCCAATTTCAAAATCAAGTTTTATATCTGAAAAAAAAACACCTGCACTTATGAAAGAAATGTTTTCTTTTCCTTTAACAGGTTTAGGAGAACAATATGATTGGGCTACCTTTGAAGATGGAATGAAGCTAGCCAAAGAGAAGTAAGTTTATGATGATAAGTAGCTTATTCAATGGTTAAAACCCATACATCACTTTTTTTAAATACATTATTTGTTTTTCTCTTTTAAATGGGTGATGCTGATTGGTGTACTTTTCAGGTAGGAAATAAATGATTTCCTGAAGTAATAATTCATGGACCTAATATATCCTGGAGTAAAAATTATGCCACTTTGTGTCATTGTGTGGAGTATTGCTTTTAAACTTAAACATACATATTTTGCCAACTTAAAACATATCTAGAGCCTAGCTGTTGTGATCTGCATGTGATGGATAAGCCTCCCTAGCAGACAAATTATTCTAGAGGGCCTGATTGGCAGGCATATAGTTTTCATACAAGGTCATCATACTGTATATTACCATGTGATCTCTAATAATATTGTTATTTCAGCGACAAACCTTTGATGTTGGTCATTCACAAGACTTGGTGTGGAGCATGTAAAGGTGAGTAATCTCACATTCTTCATTTGAGATCGAATGACAGACATTTAGTGAAGGAAGCAGGAAAGCTCTAGATGTATATAAGAAAACTTGTTGACAAATCTGAAGTGAATAATGCATGCTGGAACAGTGGAAACAGGTTGGGTTTTAATGTGAAACAGCAGCAGGTTTGAACAGCAACAGTTTTATGAGATGTGAGTTGGTCAGCTTTCTGTCTTTGCCTACAAACTAGTTCAAGCGTACCTCGGCACGAAACTAAGCCATGTCTTTCGAATGGTGACGTTAAAGATCGGTCCCATAATCACATCACGTCTGTAAGAACCAATTTACACCCACACACACACACACACACACACACACTCAGGTCCAAATCCTTCTCAACAAACATTACTCATGAAATATTAGTCATGGAATTTGTTTGAAACTGTTTCAAAATATGGCTCAGATTGAACCAGATCAAGATTATCTTAACCAAATAGACAAGAGCCCCTAAGAGAGCCCTGGACCCCAGCTTCAAAGGACTTTATGCTTTGAGGCCATTCTCCTTCCAAGCTACATTGTTACATGCTTGGACTTTTGTTTTGGACCACCCTGGCCTGGTAGAAGTATTTGTTAAATTGTTAAGATTTCTAACCTGTGAATTCTGGGACAATTGCCCCCGAGACTACCCGAATAGGCCCTTATTATTTTTTAAAAAAATCCATAATTTCTGCAATAAACATTTTGGTCTGTATTCTGCAAAACTTTGATCCCCGTGCTGGTCTTAGTTTTAGTTTTAGTGCAAAATCAGGTTTAAAAAGGAGGTATGTCTCAGCTCTACATTTTCTTAATTAAACATAATCTGAGCCCTTCATTTAACAACTAAATTATTCATACACTTACCTTGATAATCATCATACTTGTCAAATATAGCTAAATACTGACAGTGGCTAGACTGATATATTTGGCTACCGGTACTTACAATCTAAGTCATGGGATCCTAGCCTCGTACATATACAGGTTTCAATTCAGACCCTGCATGGGTGAAATGACAATAACTAGTGACCGTTATTTTGCAGCTGGGCCGACTTGTCTTTGAGCCGAGTTAGCCCGGGATCCTTCAAAACATGTTCACGTATCATGGATGATATTTTTGGCCAATCTGAAACTAGAATGTGAATGTGTATTCCAGATTTGCCTTGAGCCCCTTTAACATTTTATGCCAGGAATAATGACAATATTTTTTTTCAAATGATACAAGGAATTTTTGTATACATGTACCTAAAATGTAGAACACCATCCCCCAAAAAAATCTTGAAAAATAAAGGATGACATAAAATCTCGCATATAGGGCTCACACGGTTCCATGCCTGCCCTAGATGCCTATTGCGTAATCGTGTGTTGACTTTTCACTGAGAATGTACTGAAAGGCATAGACCAGTTTTGGAACCGCCCCCCTCTCAAAAAATGAAATGGAAGCTCTTGTTACCGATCATGTGAAAGAATATGTTTTGACTCATACGTGATGATACAAATTTTGCCGGGAAACCGCCTACTAATTGATGTACTTGGTAAATTATTATATCTATCCGGACTGGATAGATATCGCGTAGTCCTATATACATCCTTCTGTGTACACTGCTTGTAACTTGACTTAGACTGGGCCAAATTTCTATCATTTTGATTATTCAAGAACCGTGCAGTACACACCAATACTTATATGCCAGATGATCAACCTTTTCTGATCGATTCTACAACGTTTTTTTCACAATGCAATCGCATGACCAGAACTGGTCTATACCTTTAAACTGTAATATTTCTTTGTCGAAATAATATTTGAAGCTTATATTTTAAATACAGTATAGAGACTTGGAACCCCCTACATTACAATTAAAACATGTTTTGATTATCAGTAAACTTTAAGTACATGTAGTTGAATTGGTATGTGTTTATTTTCTTTTTTGAAGAATTAAAGGGACTTCATTTTTTCTTTTTAATTTTGGGCCAGTGGATCAAAAGATTTACTTTAGGAGTTGAAAAAGTAGGAGCTGATGTTGATAGAAGTATATATGATGGTACTGATGTTTTGGTACTATTGTGATGTTTTGTGATATTTATCTTCCCCATGATAACGAGGAACCTGAAGGGTCTCAATTTCAACCCGACGGTGGATACATTCCTCGTATACTCTTTCTGAACTCAGATGGCGTTGTTCAAACTGATATATTCAACACGTTAGGAAATCCCCAATACAAGTACTTCTATTCAAATGCTATAATGGGTATGCAGGGGCGGATCTAGCTTTTTGCTAAGGGGGGGGGGGGGTTTGACCAAAATAATGACGATGCGGAGCATCGTCTACGAGCCGCGAAGCGGCGATCCGATTTTTTTTTTGGGGGTGTTTATTTGAACCCCGTAAGTGATGTTTTCCTGGCATCTATTAACACAATGGAGACCACAAAAAGCAGTGCATGATAACGTCTTTTTAAATCAAGTAACAGTTTAATACACAGTTATATCCAGAGTTATCATGTGTTTGGTTAAGTTACCAGATGAGTTGAATATCTTCTCACAATATTTGCCCTTGAAAGGGTTTCTCTCCAGCGTGCGTTCTTTTTTCTTTCTTTCTTTTTTTTTTTTTTTTTTTTTTTTTTGGCCGCCCAAGGGGGGGGGGGGGTTTAAACCCCCTAACCCCCCCCCCGTAGATCCGCGCCTGGTATGTACAGCTGGTCGTGGGTGATACATGTATATGTTTAGTAGGTTATATAACACACTTCCTATAGATATTGATCTGTCGGATTAGAAGGGGGAGGGGGGGGGGGGGGGTTGGGGGGGGGGGGAGTGTAATATGTAGCCCCTTCCTCCAGCCCCACCCACGTTTCGAATAGACAGGTACAAACCATACCGTGACATTGCAAAACAAATAATATGCTTGGTTGCATGCTCAGTCAAATCTTCCTTTAAAAATGATTTACATCTCCTGAACAATACATGTACATAATTATACTTCAAATTCAAATCTGCAAAAATTGAAGTTGAGAATTCTACGAGTAGGGTACAAATAATTAAGATCCCCTGGTAGTGCTAATGTAGGAACTCAATGCCTTTTGTTTTTGTTTGGTTCCCTTACTTCTTTTTCAATTATTAAATTGTGTAACAACTTCTTTCCAAATCTTATTTTACCTCTTATTACCACGTTTCAAATCTTTGTCATATAATTAGCTTTGTATGAAATATATCAATTATGATCTTTTGGGTTCCCTTACTTCTCGTCCAATTATTAAATTGTGTAACAACTTTTTTCCTAATCTTATTGCCCTATTATTGCCACTTGTCAAATCTTTGTCATATAGTCAGCTTTGAATGATTTTTTTCAATTATGATTTCTCTATTTTGATATCTTTTTTTGGCTCTCATTCATCCCTTACAGTGACTGAAGCAATGAAATCTGCACTCAAAGCACTGGGAGGAAGCAGAAATGATGAGTTGTGACATGGATCTCTAGTTTAAACTATTTATCAAGCAATAATGGCAGGTGCCGATTCTTGTGATGTAAACACTAGGGCCCGAATTCGCGAATTACTTAAAACCCTCATTTACATAACCAATGGTTTAAAAATTAGTGCAAAATAAGTATTGCTTGCCTTGGGCGCGTCTAATATTGGACCTCTGACTGTGTCGTGCTTATGGGTTATGTAAATAAAGATTTAAATCATGGGTTGAATTTAAACCTCCTTTGTGAATACAGGCCTTTGTGATTTGTCTATTCAGAGACAGGAAGGCGCTAACTCTTTCTAAAAGTGTATGACAGGCCTTTTGATGTCCCTGACTAATGTTACTTATCTTGACAATAATAACACTTTTAAACATAATTTTTCACAATATGATACAAGTACAGCACATGTTCACCATTTTCTGATGGTCAGAATAACATTACCTCATAATAATGTGTACCATTTATATGCGGTGCAGATATCGTCCCTTTGCCACAATGTTAGCCAATGTTATTTTTTTTATGGGATAGATATAGGCCTACCAAATGCTTTCAAGATTATTGAACTATGTCCAGTGCAAGATTAATCTATACTGATATTAAAAGGGTTGTCATGGAAATAATCAAGACCCTAGTGACGGGTAATTTTGCAAAACCATCGTGATGCACAATGAATCGTTTTGTTTAGTGGTGTGCCAATCGTTTTGTGCACGTGTGGCAAACAAGTGACCTTGCAGAGAGTTGAAGAAAGCACCCAAAATGTAAATGCCCCACTGGCTTTCGAGTGTAAACTTTGTTTAAAGTTTATATTGTACTGTGGTCAAAACAGATATATATTGTAATGGTTCGTTCGTTCATGTCTCCTTAGATCAGGATAGTTATGTAAAGTTCCATAATTAAATTAAATTAAATTAAATTAAGTTCTTCCATCGCCCGATTGCTGCAATGTCCGTTTCATTAACAAGGGCCAGGACTTCATCTGTAATAGTGATTCATGCCTTTGAAGATGGTTCATGGTATACTTGGTCAAATATAATCGTTTCTTTGAGACCAACATCATAGACATACACACTCTAGTATTCAACATCGCAAAGTGGATACTTAGTTGGAATAAGATACTTAGAATAGGATTTTAGGAGTGATAAGAATTGTTAGGTGCATGTAAATGTTAGAAATATTCTGTAGCTGAATTTTTATTAGTTTTTCATAACTTTATAAAAAAAATAATGATTGCTTAGTCTATGGGCTTTTACAGTTGTATACTTTTACAGACAAGTGCCTTGGAATACTCATATTTTGAGGTATTTTGAGGTACTTTGTGGATTAATCTAACAGACGTTGACCCATACCATGCAAAACTTCATTATACATATAGAGGTGGAAAACTATTTTTATAAATTTTCGTATGAAATGCATGGACTGAGTAATTACACAAAATACCTATATTACACTCATGATTCTGGGCCCTGTGTTATAAAACTTTTTCTCCATAACAAATGCTAAATTGCTATGACAAATTTACAAATTTGCTCTCAGCCAATCAATGCCGCGATTTCAGTAGCTTATACAAGTTATGGTACCTTGTTACGGAAGACAAGTTTTGTGAAAAAGGGCCCTGGTGTCTGGATAAAATGTTTTAATATCAATTTACAGAGATTCATATTTATCCAAGCTCATAGTTGGAATCGCATTCTATTTTTCTAAAAAATCATGGACATGCAATTGGTTCTTGTCAAATTGTTACAGATGATTACTTTTCCAAATTGGTAGATGGACTAAGCAAAATACATTCTCACAAACTAAACAAGCTTTACTAATTTTCGCTATTCTATAGGTGACAAATCATTGAGTAACAAAAGATCTTAGTTTGAATTTATTAGGCTGTGTATGTTATCTAGACATTTATATACATGTATATATAGAATGTTATTACACTGCGTGATAACCTGATATTTTTTTAGATGACATTTATGGTTAGGGTTAGTATTGTGATTGGGTTACCGTTAGGTAGAGGTTTAGGTTAAGGTACAGAGTTAGGACTAGGATTAAACATGGATGTAGAAGGGACTCGTGCAGGAGATAGGAGAAAGACCATGGAGCACATGTCATCTGATCTTTGTGTCCTATAACACAGTTACTCTCTCCCTTTCTTCATAATGAGAGAGAGAGAGAGAGAGAGAGAGAGAGGGGGGGGGGTAAACACACACACACACACACACACACATCCACGCTTCTGATGTAAATCAAGGACTTGTATGTACACATCAGTATGTTACTACATTTTTAACGATAATTTTGAGGACACATGTTTGTTGGAATAAAACATCTGTTGTGTTACTTGGAACATTATGCAATTACGGTAAAATATAAATAATTGCAGTAAGCGGAGGTAAACAGTAGGGAAATAGAGGAGAATTTAGTGAAGGGGACAGAAGGAGTGAGAGCTGGTAGGAGGGATACAGGTAGAGAAAGAGAGAGAGAGAGAGAGAAGAGAGAGAGAAGAGAGTTAGGTGATTAGGGATAAAGGAGAGAGGAGGAAGGGAGTGAGATACAGATATTTTTTTCTTCTATTTATCCTCTTTCGAGGTACTTTATTCATTCATATTGTAAAAAAACAACTATTTACAACAATGTTTATGTACAGAATGCATGCGATTGTAACATGTTATCATTTATACCGTGTGAGTCAAAAAAGTTTACACTCAGAAAATTGTCATTTATTTTCAAAGTCAGCTATGAATGAAAGATTATCATACATGTTCTGAACGAGTGTTATGTCCCGAATCGTTTGGAATCACTTTTGTGGGGTGTGTTCACGTTTGGATGAACATGAGGCATTGTTTGCGAGAGTGCAAGAATCGACTTGCGCAAAAGTATCAAAGTGACAGAATGAATTGAATGTATCAAATGAGATGCATTGCAATATGCTTTTTTTTCAGAAGCAAAGTCACACACAAACACACACACAAAGCACATTTAGACGCAGACAGACCGAGTCCTTTTGGGAGAAACAATTGATCGTGATGCCCCAACCTTTCATTATGGCAATATTGAATATAAATTAATTCCGTTTTGATATTAAATGGGAAATTTGCGATTTTACAGAAATGTTCATTACGTAATAATGACTTGGCTGCGTGTATTTTTCATTTATCTGAGTGTGCGTGTGCGCGGAAGTGTGTTCGTGTGTGTGCGTGTGTGCGTGGATGTGTGTGTATGCGTGACTGACTGAGTTTGACTCTGTGTGTGTTCTTTTGGTATGTATGGCATGATTAGTTTTCTAAGGGATGTTTTTAGGATCTGTAAAGAGCGGATTAATACCCAATCCCAATTGTTTTAATAAAACATATAGGCATCACCCTAGCGCAAGTCGATTTTTGCACTCTCTTAAACAATGTCTCCTGTTCATCCAAGCGTGACCACATGCCACACAAAAATGATACCAAATGATTTGGGATAAAACACTTTTTCATAAGATGTATAATAGTTTACTGTTCATAAATGATTTTTAAAATAATTAGGAATTTTGCTAGGTGTATTCTTTTTTAATTTGACTCACTCTGGAGTACAAAATATAAAACTAACGTGACATAATCACTAACTAAAATAATGAAATACTTGAGTTACTTCTTTTGTATCGATTTTTTTATGATTACATTCCATGTTGAGATAGGTGCGAATTTCTACCTTTAATTCTTTTATCAAATACAGCATGTATCCTGTGCTTTTCACTTCGAAAACATTCTCTAATATAGTTTCTATAGATAATAAACTGAGCAAAGTTTAAAATAAGATTTACAAGATTCATTTCTCCCCTCTTTATTTCATGACCTATTAAAAGAATGTTTTCGTTCATAAAGAATTAAAAATTAAACAAAGTATCCATTAATTTGAATACAAGCTTCCAAATAAGCGAAACCTTGTGACAAACTAGGAATAGATGGTTAGTTGTATCTGTGAACTATTTACATATTGTATCCTGTTACGTAACTTCTGCAACCAAAAATCGGGAATTCACTTTTTAACTTTGCGAATTTGAAGGCGGAAAGTAATTAATTTTCTTGAAAATTAATATAAATGGAATCAACTTCTTTCCAAATACTGTTTACTAAGACTTGTTTCACACTAAGTATATTATTTCTTATCCAGTTTGGAAAATGCAATAACTCATATTTATTTTTAATATCGCTATTATACCAAATCATTTCATTTTCGATATCTGTTACTTTAAACATAGAAATGTATTTCAATTTACCTCAGAAACAAAAAATGTCAACATAAAAGTTAGGCAACTGTTTTTCTTTCTACAAATACTATGCATATCGCTCTTTTTGCAATTGAAATGCAAACAAAGATGCAAATCCTCAATTGTCTGGATCCAATATTTAAACAAAATTTTCCAAGCACTTTGTTCACCTCTTAAATACTTAAGCATCCATGATAGACGGAGTGACCGACATGATATACAGAGATAAAGAGAGAGAGAGGGAGAGAGAGAGAGAGAGAGGGAGAGAGAAGAGAGAGAGATATGAAATGAACTACCTGCATTCAATTTCAGGCCGGTCTGAATATTCTGAAGATTGGGAGGGATAATGGCAGATTCGGGACCCCATCTTGGGAAAAAAACCCTGAAAAGTCTGGGCGTCTCTTTGCATTAATTTATTCATCACAGCTTATTACACGAGTTAACTCTTTAAATGCCATACCATTAATCCCCTGCTTCACGTATTATTCATCATGAAATAGATAAACCCAAGGTTTCATGAATATTTAACAGTTCCAGTGCAACATTAGTCTATACCAGTATTAAAATGGTTGTCACGGAGCTAATCAAGACCAGAAATTAGTAATTTTACAAAGCGCCGGATTGTGATGCACAAAGCAATGCTTCCGTCAATAATTGGTGCCTATTGATTTGTGCAAAATTGCACGTTTGACGAACGAGTGACTGACAGAAAGGTGAAGAAAGCAAGCGAAGGCTGAACTACCTATCATGCATTTTTCCATGCGTTACTTGGGCAAAAGATTGACCGACATGTTTTAAAGGAATTATACTAAATTTTTCGAAAATGGTGCTGGCGGCTAATAAACCTTAATACTTAATAATATATATTCTTACACAAGCTTAAAACTAAATATTTGTCTTGCCTTCGGCACAAGATGTTGAATAAATCTATATAATCTACACGTTTAACCAATCTATACAAATTATATCTATGACTTGACGGTGAGAAATGGTTCACCGCTTCAAGTGAAAAACAGATGAAACAGATTACTATACAAAAGTATTGAATAAGTGAAAAGTGACATTTTTGCATTGTAAATGACTCACACTATGACGAATTTAGACGTAAATGTACCCTTTCAGCCCTTTATTTACAAACTAGTAATGATATAAAAACCACATAAGATATTTACTGTTTCTATAACATTTTAAAAGTAGGTGTTTAAGTTTCGTTATAATTCTTGCATCAATTGAAATAGTGTATTACCGTAGTATGAGCACATGATTATTTAGGAAGTATCAGCACTATGCTACATATTGTTAACTCTGGGTATTACCTAACATGTTCATTATTGTTGATCCAGCATGTATCTATGCTGGCACTATACCCCTCTGCCTCGCTAGGGCTGCCTCTGTATTTCTTCGTAAGTGTCTCCCGGATCTGATGTTATGGGTTCTAGATAGGTAACGTCGGTGTTGGGTTTCTTAAGATCTTGATACGTGTGGGCGTCGATAACATTCTGGTAGTTTGGGGTATCTGTATTGAGATCTTGGTAGGCATGGGTATCAGCATTCAAGTCTTCGTATGTATTGGGGTCTTGGTTTGAGTCATCAAATACAGGGTTCTCATACTTAGATGAGGTCTCACGTGCATTGTTCGGTGGGGACGCGGCTCGTTCAGCCTCTAAACGTCCTTGTTTGATCCTGGAGGTGAAATTAAATAATTAAAAAACGCATTAAAGGTACTATGTCCCCATTTGCAGGCCGAAATGAAAAGGTTAAATTCTAACAGCATTTGAAAGACAATACTAATTTAGAACTTTCCTAAAAATAAAAAAAAGCTGGAAAATGTCTTAAAGTGGGAAAATAACGATTATTTGTTGTCGAATTGACTTAGGAGCTATAGAGCCAGTAAGTAATAGTCTGATTTATCAGACTAATGTACCGAATGGTCGTACGTTTTATGTTCTGCAAAGATTTAATCAGTTTAATTTTGGCCATTACAAGAAGTGGATTATTGATGAAGACAAATGCTCATGTACCCTTCACAGCTCATTTATGTGTGTTATTACCAAAGATGAAAAAAGCCAGTCAGTTACTCAGTAATGTCTGACACTGAATTCTAGCAAGTAAACGGGTTTCTCTGCATAAATTGAATATTAGGACACTGCTGACATTTAAATTTCACAGATCGGACATACATGACATATTCATAATTTCTGCAAAGTTATACAGCATTTGATGTTGGCTGCAAAATGGACATAGTATCTTTAAGTTCCCCCTTCTTTTTAATACAATTGAGATTCAGGTACACAGGCACACGCGCACACACACTCACACACACACACACACGCACGCCCGCACGCATACACAAAACGTTTAGGTTATTTGCTGATGATTCAAACTTGTTCAGATATTGATATGAATGAGGTGAATACGGATTTGAATAAGGTCCAGCAATGGTGTTATGCCAACAAGGTCACAATTAATCTAAGCAAATCAAATTATATGGTAATAAAGGGCAAAAGGAGATCGGTCCAAATAAAGGGTGCTCTCGAAATATCTGGACCTAAATTACTTGAAGTAGATAAGGCATCTTTTGTAGGACTACAAATTGATAAGCATCTCACATGGATTGAACATATACAAATGGTAAATCGAAATATTCGTTCAAAAGTCGGAATTTTGTTCAGAATAAGGCATTATGTGCCAAAGAACATTTTAGTGCTATTATAGAAAACGTTAATCCAGCCACATATATTTTTTAATGGAATTGAATTATGGGGAACCACATACAAAACCAACTTGAATTGTATTTTCCTTACCCAGAAAATGGCGATGAGAGCGATAACTTTTAGCCCCAGAGGTACCCATTCGGAACCCTTGTTCCAAAAGTTAATTTTTTTAAATATTTACAACTTGCATTTCTTATCTGTCTCAACCTTCATCTATGACTTATTAAATGGCAATCTTCCTCACTCCTTAATTGAATACTGTCAGATAATAGAGCACAGATATGGCACAAGGGGCAAAGAACATGGACAACTATATCTGCCTAAATGCAAAACCACACAAGGTCAATTTGCAGTATCATTTATGGGCGTGAAAATATGGAATAGTAAATGATATGATTTAAGAGGAATACGATCTGAAAATACTTTTCGGAAGGGGTTAACGAAACATCTAAATACTTTGAGTTAAACAAAAGTTAAGACTTCTTAAAATGGCAAAAAGAAATCTGAGATTAGAGAATTTCTAAAAAAAAATCACTAGATAATGATATATTTTGTATTTACTCTATGTTTGGTTCTGATACGGAAGTCGACACAAATTTGACTTACATGTATATATTAAGTGAGAAATATTTCTAAATGACTATTCTATTTCTTTGTTTATTTTCATTATATAGTTTATGTTACATATATAATATAGTTTAATAAAACAAAAATAGTATGACAATTCTTGCCAAAGATAGGGAACCAGACTCGACTGGCACTTGTGCTAACTTCTGGTACCCCCTTTAACAACAAAAGTGTACACATAATCTTTTATTCCATTTGTACTTTGTAAAAAAATGTTTATATTATTCATGTGTAATGTTATCGATCTTGTGTTATATTGTTATATTTTATGTAATCATGCTTGATACATTATGTTTTACTTATTATTTTTGTTGTTAATAAATTGAAACTCAAACTCAAACTCAAGTGAAGTAGGAATGGTCCCTGATGAGCATAACAGCTGACTGCGTATGATCGTAGATGCCCCTTATAATATTACAAATAAATACATTATAAACCATTCATTGTTTCAATATTTTCAAAGGGCCTTTAGAATAGGATAATCCTGCAATCGCTTTATTTATTATCGTTTTGGCTCCCTTTTGATATGGTCAAGTATTCTGCCCTTTTTAATGTTTTATTTATAATAAATTCATATCTATATTTGTAAAATGTTATCATAGAGTGGCATGGAATTCACTTTAATTGTTCTACTGTTGTTGAGTTAACTTACCTTCCATACATCACCGAAGTAATTAGTAGTATTACGAAAAGAGCAAGGGGTACACCCCCTATCACAGCCCCTAGTGTTCTCCTTGAACCATTATCACCACCTTTAGCACACAAAACAACAACATACATGTAATTATGCTGTAATGAGGTATACATTTTGTTGGTCCGTTTTACAAAGTTTGTGTTGATTTTGTTTATTCATTTATTTATTCATGTCTATTTTATCGAGCAGGGTAGGTCATTCAGTTAAAAAAAATACTTTACAATGACGCCCTGCTGCAACATACAAATGAACGAACCCCCCCCCCCCCACCCCCCCAAAAAAAAAAGTCTACATGAAATATTAGAAATTATCAATATACAAATGATAATTGGCATATATAAACAATAAAATTGCGAGAGTAACACAAGTAAAGAAAAAACTAAACAGGTGATATACGATTACAACCATGTGATTATAACACATTCATAACTACTTGACATTTTTGGGTTTGTCGTATAGTGACCAACGATTCCATGTACAATGGAATAGTTTTCGTAATGACTTTAAATGTGAGGACACAATACTGGTACTAAATTCTTTGAGCACCCTCCCCATGCTGTACAGCAGAAGTCGATATAGGATAAAATAAGGGAGTAATACAGATTAACAAGGACTTTATGACTTACCCATTATTTATACGCCGTATATATCCAATAGAGCGTGATATTTTACTACAAACATTTGAAATAGGATTTGACCTTGACAACTGTGAGTATAATGTCACTCCCAAATATTTTGTAGTATCAACATATTCAGTCAGTTTATCTCAATATTTCACTGACAAAACTTTATTACACAATTTTCTTTTAGAGCCAAAAGCACTGACCTCTGTTTTACCCGGGTGTATATGCATGCCATTAATTTCAAACCATTTATCAATAAGATCATAATCATCTTGTAAATTAATCTTAACTTGAGTAAAATTAACATCATTATTGAATATAAATGTATCATCTGCATAAACATATCTGTTTGAGTGTGAATGCAGATTCATATTACACGCATCATTAATAAATAAGCAAACAATGAGAGGGTCGAGGATTGATTCATGCGGTACCCAAGTTTGAACATGTAAATATTCGCTAATGCAGCCTTTAACGACAACACAATAATTTATTGCATTTTACCCCGGTCCCCATCATAAACAAATCCTCTGTACGGCCATGCATTATGGCTCAAAGCATGGGCACACAAAAGATTTTTTTCTGTTGGGGACCGGGGGGAAATTCAATGAATTATTGATAGTTTATTGCACTTTTTATTTTTTTTATTTGTGGGAACTGCCCTCTACCCTAGCCCCCAATGCGTACAGTCATGGTTCAGTGGCAAAGCAATGGCCTCGTAACTGTGAGGCCCCAGGATCAAAACCGTGTCGATGTGCTATATAAGTGCCCTTTTGTGGGGAATTAATCCTCATTACTGTCATTTTTTACTTAAGGGCGTAGGTCCCCTAGTTGATACGCATAGTAGCATACACATGCTTTAGCAGTCACGCAAAACAAACACTGGCAAATTATTATTCAATAAAATCTGAGAATGTATACTATTTTCTAGATCTATTAGGAATAAATCATTGTCAAAATAATTCCATAAAATGGGGTAAAAAAAAATATTCCAACTTTATGAGTAACAGTGCAGATTATATTGACTTCCATAAATGACAATTTTTCTTATCGTTTCATAAAGTTTCACAAAAAGTTGTAACAAAGAAATGTTTTAGAAAAATGTATACATTCCATGTCTCCTTATATTAAACTATACATGATTAATGCAGACTATTCAAGTTTCTCAGCCAATCAAACAGAGAATAAGGAGTAATAGTAGGATAAATCGTCGCTGTTTTCACGAAGTGACGGTAGTGAAAAAAAATTGCATTCACTTTACGTTACGGTTTTCTTCACTACCGTCACTTCGTGAAAACAAGGACGAAATATGTGAACAACGCTGATAAGCTACAAACTTATAAACATATTTATGAAGGCTACAAACTGACTTTAGTTTGACATGTAGCTAGTATTTAATAATAATAATACCTGAGATTTGTAAGGCGCGTTATTCTCTTGAAATCAAATGCTCAAGGCACACTTGTATGAAAAAAGGAAAAATAAATCGCGCACAAGCAAACGTATTTGGAACAAAAGAACAGGAATAATATAAAAAATACGAAAATAAAAGAACAATTAATTAAAAGCCGAAAGCATTTTACTTCTACATCCTTTAAAAAACCTACATTACCTACAAAAAGTTTTTAAGTATGACATTCAGGGTAGAACAAATTTCATTTGTTTCATACTCTTACCTGCGAGGATGGTCTTTGCATTCACTGAGAGGACGGTCTTTGCATGTACTGGCTCGGACCAATTACTAGAACCAGCTCCATTGATAGTTTGGACCTGACAAACACGGAAATAAGAATATGGAGTTGTAGCAATATCGACAATACAAACATCGTCCACACACAAGACACACAACAATTTTTTTTTTCAATCTTAATAATAGATATTCATTTCCTGGAGATAATACAATTATCATAAGCGACCGTATAACAACAGTTATATACATGTATTTAGATGCCATTAAAGCTTTCAAATGTAATTTCTTTTAATGCAGTATCATGCATGTAATTGGTGATTGCTTGCTACATAAATGGCACAATTAAAAAAGAGAATCACTTTGTAATTTCACCCCAAAGTATATAGTTTCTCCAAAAGCGCTTAGAATAACAGCTCAAACTAAAATGTTCTAAATAGGGAAAGCTTGTACTAAAATATGAAGAGATTGAATATTCCCTTAAACGTTGGGTCCTAAGGATTGATGTCGAGACATCTATACCTGAACTGCATAATTGATTTCACTGGCCAGGTCCATCACAGTATGTTCTACATCAAATGCACCAGTCAATACTTCCTCCATCTTATAAATGCCATCACCAGCTGGATCAGCTCGCTTGTAGCGGATGATATACTTCTGGATGTTACCATTGGTGTTAGATGGTAGAGGAGTAGACCAGGATAGAGTGAAGGAGCTTGTAGTACTCTGTGGTATAGCCACATTGATAGGAGCAGGGGCGACTGATTAGAAGAAAATGGTTTATAACAATGTCACACTGAAATATGGTAGACTTATGTATTGATATTCCGGAATATCAACTACTTTTGTTACTCTCGTCTTAACAGGTTAGTACAATTTCTAATTCCAGAACACAAATCTATTTCGATTGCAAATAAAGCGACTCATTGTATAAAAATACATTGGGGTTTGAATCACAATGAAAATGTAATGACATTAGAAAATAGTAATCTAATGCCTCAACGAGCCATGTATATGATTGATATTGTGCATACAAAGTAATTTAGTATACAAACACAGAAACACTGCTAAAGATATATTTACAGATTTCATTGCTCTCGATCTCCTCCGATATCTAACGTGCTAGCCCGTACCCCACTAACATTTAAGCCGACGCTGGAATTGTAGTGTAGTGCTCGAGTTGAGTTTAATGAATTAGTAGTATACGGACCATACAGTTTGCAATTTAGCAGAATGAATGATTCCCTATCTATCAAGATCAATTAAATTTATAGATGAAACTGAAAGCATATTGTAAAATGAACCAAAAGTAGTATCAACCCCCCGCCCCCAAACAAACAAAAAACATGTTGGATGAAGTTTGTGACACAAGTACAAGAATATTAACTGTGTCACTTAACAAGCAAGGCAACATCTCCCTCACCCTCATGAAAAAAATACATCCTAAGATTAACACCAACCTTCTTCAAGTGTTTTACCGATAGTCTCACTGCTCATGTCACTCTCCGCGTCTTTATTTGATGCAGTTAATTGAATGGTATAGTCAAGATATGTTTCTAACTCGCTTATCGTGAAGGAGCTAGTGTTACGAAAAACCAGGAAAGAGTTTGAAGAAGTTGATCCAGTAGAAGCATAGTAGATCGTATAATGGGTCACTCCACTCCTGCCGTCTGCTAATTCCGAGGGAAGGTGCTGAAACATAAAGGTGCAAATACATGTTACATGTAGCACAACCACATAAAAGAAGTTACTTTCACACTAATAAACAACACCATATACGATGTTATTATATTTTGCATACATTTTCGCATTAATAAGGATGCTGCTATCCTGCTAAACAAGAATCTCTTGATTTCAAAACATTTCTATATTTGCTTCCTTCTGTAAAATAATATAAAAACTCAATTTCATAAAGCCAACAGTTCTTACTTTCAACTAAGCAAACACAACTACACTGTTTGTATTTGTTTACACAAGATTTATTTCATTTAGTCAATTTTTGAGGTACGTAAAGAAACATTCTCAAATAGTTGGTGGTGTGGAGGAGTTTTTATTTGACATATCTCGACGAAAAAATAGGTAAAATTCAATCTTATTAAGGTTGTAAGTGTTTTATCAGTTTCATATAACATAAACGGTGCGGTTCTACCTGTATGTAATAACAAATGACCAGTAACAGTTATGCATTTTGTGCTCTGGAGGAGTATTTCCATCAAAATACATTTCACGAAGCGACCAAACAGCTATTCTGAAAACCGTTCATACCTCCCATGTCACCTCGAGCTCTTTAGGGTTAATGGCTGAAACTTGTAATCCAGTTGGAGAAGCACTGGGTTCTGAAGTTTAAAATTATATAGAAGATACTAAATGGCTTCGACCTATAGTAGATGAATTCATTGTATGTAAATGCAATGGTTATAGTAAAAACAAGTACTCTTCGTGTGGTTTTAAATTAAACGTTTACAAGTCAAACATGTAACTACCAAAGGGCAAAACACTGTCGCGGGCACTATAAACATTTTTGGGAAAATGCATGTTTTTTAGAAGAAATTTTCTGTTTCAAATTTTAGAAAGACAAAACACTTAAAAAGGAGAAAGTACGGAATGGCAAATACAAACATTTCTATGAGACATATTTGACTCATAAAATGTGATTTGTTAAAGAGTCTTCAATCATTGGAAAGTCGTAAATATACCAAATTACCAAATATATATACAAATCATTTACTAATAGCGTTATACACGTACCTATACTTGTAGATAAAATGTACCGAATCAAGCTGAACAAATTTGAAAAAATAATCACACTCAACGTCTTATTTTTCTGCAAACTTAACCTTACTTTTACAGCGGGTTATTATGCTGTTGCCAGGAGACAAGGGTCCTGTTCCATCTGTTCCTTCCCTCACTGCTGCTACACAAAACCTGTATTCTGTGTTGGGTGTCAGGTTACTAACGATGGCTGATGTTGTGAGATGGTCTACTCTCTGATCCGTTACCCAGTCACCATCCTTCTCTACAAAGACATCATATCCTACCACAGGAGGATCACCTATATCATCATCTTCAGACCATGCATTCCATCGAAGACCTACTGTAGTTGACGTAGTACTCACTATCACTGGTGCGTTCTCAATGACTGGCAAAACTGAAGAAAAAACACAATTTATAGAAATACTAGTCAAAATCAATGATACACTTATACTCTAAGTCACAAAGTCAAAAGTACACATTAATTAAATTCTTATATCTTACAGAACTGCAAATGTATGATGCGTGAAATGTGAACATTCGTTGTGTTTGAGCGAGCTTAAAGGGATAGTTGAGTTCTGTTTTCAGACTGCAAATGCCTTCAAAGTGCATGGATATTGCTCTTATTCTTATCTATGACATTTATAGTGCCCTTTTAGAACCTAAAATTGCTATGAAGGTGATTTTAGACCCCAAAATGTGTGAAATCTAGCCAATACGATCATACCAATTTAGCTCCACTTTAAAAAAAACATTTTGACCGTTAATCAATTATTTAATTAAAAATAACAATACATGAGCCGGCTGATTGTGGGGAATATAAGCAACACGATAATGCCAACAAAAAAGCCAACATCGGCATTGGCTGAAATACGACGTAAAAGGTGTTATTTCGTTTTTTTCAACGGTTTTCAACGGTTTTTTCAAATTTTTCAAATATCTAATATTTGTGGTGGTACACAAGTATTAGAAATCGTTATATTTCAGCCGTCTCTGAACCGATTTTGATCAAACAAAGATGATTTTGTCATTTAAATATTATGTTCTTTCAAATTTGACACTCAGTTTTTCATTATCTCACAAAAAAAATTATTTTGTGTAGCGCCCTCTGCAACAGAACTCAACTATCCCTTTAAATCCGATGACAGGGGTAATGATACATTTTAATGTTCTTAGAAACAGTGCAAATGCATCAAGTGCTATATAAACCCAGAATATTACAATTATGATAAAATTATATTGAACTAGAAATGCAATTGTGTCACAACGATATGCGTGCAATGACGCCATTCTACGTGTCAAACGAAAGAGCCTCTTTCAGGCTATCCAGAACAATGTGTAAGAAGTCTGTAGCTTCTGTGATATTGGAGATAGGTAGGGCGACAGAAAGGTCACCAAAAGGGCCCGAAACGGACAAAATGGCGCCTGGACGGGCGTGCATGAGTTATTCCGGAGAACAACAATTACAGTGACCTTGATGGGATGATGGGACTACGCCTACGAAGTTTGAAAGAAATTGGGATAGGAAAAAGAACCTAGAAAGGGCTTGCAAGCACTGCGTGCAAAACCAATAGGATTTGGGTGCATGATGAACACGTGATGACGCGTACTGTGGCATGAACGGCCGTTCATTCTAACATAAACATGCAGAGTATTAAATGGCGTCTAACATGGCCCCCTTGACGAATTTTAAAAATCTGGCTTAGAGAGGCCCTGCGTTTGGCAACCCAGAACACGCTTGCAAAAATTTAAAGGAGAAAAAGAAAAGGTAGGGGGGCGACAAGCAGTCTACAAAATTACGTCTTAGCCGATACGTGTTATAACCTGGCGGAAAATATTTCGGGCGATAACTTTGCGCTGACGTCATAAATATTTACAAAACTTGGCAGACAGTTGCCACGTATATGGATACATGTGTCTGCTAAGTTTCATTGACGTAGGTATGAGGATCGTCATTTTAGAGCAAGTTCAAGTTATTTCGCAATTTTCTTGAAAACTGCATATTTGGAGGGCACTTTTCGCAAAGTCGGTCACAGTAAGGGTATATAATTTTGCATTTGGCTGGAAAGGGCATATGTTTAAGTATCTAAATACAAAAAAGGGTACGGGTTTGCAAAGACATAATAGAGATACGGCCACAGAAAGAAAGCCAATTCCCAGAACTTTAGAGGCCGCTATTCCTGTTTTGCATAGCAATTGGAGCGTGAAATTTGGCACGGCTATATCCAATTATGAGATAAAAATGCTGTGAAATAATACAAAACGGAGTTTACATGAGAAAGTTAGGGCAGTTTTAGATTTTTAAGGGTCAATTTTTCAAGGATTTGAGAGATTTTTGACGGAGTCGGTTTCGAATTTAAATTTCGAGTACGAAGATGCTATTTTGAAGGTCAGGTTATGTGTCGCAGATAAAAGAAAATCTCTTAGACTATCTAGAGATATTTGTGAGAAGTTTGTAGGATCTATGATAGTAGAGATAGGACGGAAGAAAGAAAGGCCTAAATTAAAATGGACCAGAAACGGACAAAATGGCGCCTGGACGGTTATGCATGAGTGATTTCGAAAATCGAAGAATGTAGTGTCCTTGATATGTTAGAGACTATGCCTATGAAATTTGAAAAGAAACGGACATGAGGAAAGCACCTAATAGAATAACAAGCACTGTGTGCAAAACGAATGCGATTTCCTGACGATAACCATGAAAACAAGAATATTAATGGGGCAGAATGTGAACGAAAACAAGGCAATGACGAAGATCGTCATTGCAAATATAAAGTATATTAATTAATTCACATGTAGGGCTTATGTACGGGTCAATGTACATGATGCGACTTGCCTGCACAAACAAATGTATCAATATAGGAACAGACATTCCATGTTAATATTAATATATATCGGTTTATTACGGTATGCCCCCAGGGCTCAGCCATTTGTAAGTATTACTGAAGGCTTCACACATATTTTGCAACATTATTTTTTTCATTATATTTCTCCCACGTCCGCACCCCAGTGACTTAATCTTACGCACGCTAGCTATTCTCCACTCCTGACGACGGATAGTCAACCAGTTCGAAACGTCGAGCTACTCCCGCCACTCATCCTCTCCGAGCGCTATAGTTCTCCTTAGAACTATAAGCTAAGAAAGATAACCAACAGTCTTTTTCAAGACTACACAAACGGTCCTTTACAGGACTACACATCCTCAAGAAAGATTACCGAGAGTCCTTTTCAGGACTCCTCAATCCTGCCTCTCTCTAGCATGGTGCACCTGCAAGCCTACTGTATATCTACATCACCATGCAAGCCGATACTTACAAGCAGCATCTAACATTATGTTTGTTGTTGATGCTACAGCTGATGAAAATGTAGTTTTTGTTGTGGCTGTTGTAGTTGTGGTGATGGTTTGTGATGTAGTTGTGGTTGTGGTTGCTGTTGTAACAGTTGCTGTTGGGGTGGCAGTGTTGTGGTTTTTATTACATGGAGAGGGAAGGCATATGTGCCTGCCTCTTCATTTGACATGAAAGGTCAGAAAAACCATAGCCTCCAACAACATAACTGATGCAATTCCCTGTAACCCGGCCGGCCTGGATGCAGACAGCATGACTGAGAATGCATGTAAATAAAGTGAATTCAGACTTTCTATTAAACAGGTAGGCCATCTCACAGAACTATATTTGATTAAAGCGATCTCACACAGTTTGCTCACCATAGGTTGGGTTGGTAATTGGCGTACTGGGATAGCCTATGTTTCCAACAGTAAGAGTACACTCGTATCCCCCATCTTCCTGTGGATACACACTATCAACATCAAAGACAACAGCTCGTTCTGACCCGGAGACAGTGCTTGATCTCCTGGTGATTCCTGTTTTGTCATAGGTACTTCCAGTACGTCTGTAAAGATCAACTGAGGATGCATCGGGAGGTGGGATACCCTCAACATAACATGTGAAGCTAGATGGTCGGTATGGGTTCACTTTCACTGGAACCAATCTGGATATTCCTGCCAAGAACCAAGACGAAAAAACGAGAAAGAAGAACATTAAATAATACACACAGTTTGAAACACACAATCTATTTGCTTTATGTAATAATAACTAACAATACATGGGGAAAAAATTCTACATGCACTTTATAAGACATTGACCAATCCTGATATTCATAAACAAAAGAATGGATCCGTTTGTATTAAAAAGAATGAACAATTACTTATAATATTGATATTCCTGTCAAAAATAAAGCAAAAATACAAAACATTGAATACAAATATACATGTCTGCACCAATAGAAGATTGCAACTCAGTCACTTCATTATATCAGTATTTAGATCCAGAACTATATAGGCAAGAAAACTACCACAAATACACTTGTACATGTACATGCATGTTTACCTAACCAAGAGAAGATATCAATCTGATTATTTTGTCACTGCAATACTACTGGTATGCAAATCATACATGCTTCGAGGTACCACTGACTTTTACTAATCATGATGTCTATCCAGTGGAGAAAATGATATTTGTATTACAGTCAAACCTGTCTTAGCGATCACCTGTCTATAACGACCACTTAAAATCTCTCTGTGAAATTTTAAGTAGTTAAGAGACCGTGCACAACGACCACCTCCCTAACGCGACCAGCGGCCACTCATTTTGCTTCCGCTAGCCACCGGAAATGCCCACACAACGACAGTCAGGGCTAGCCATGTAGCGACCAGCAACATCAGCGCTTGAGCAATTTCGTTCACTCGCTCTGCTGTATACGGCTCGCACATCGGCAGCCTGTAAAGCTAGATCTAACGGTCACACAAAAAACAACTCAACCCCAAGCTTTTATTCAAACTTCAATCAAAACATTTAATGACCGACAGGATAGGGACGAGCCTATTGAAAACATAACTACACAGCGTCATTGTCATGAACTTCGCGATCGATGACTCGACTGGCCTGTGAGAGGCCTGGTGAGTGGGCGTACATTCATTTCTTTTAAATAATTTGTTTAATATGCCTACAAATTAAATAATCCTGGACAATTCCCCCCCCCCCAAAAAAAAAAAAAGAATGTTGAATCATTTTGTATTTTTATTTTGACTATTTTTAAACACTAACAAAGCAACTTAAGTTATTAGATTTATTGATTGGCTAAAAAGATGGCCAATTACGCCGACCTGTCTAAAAAGACCCCCTGTCTACAACAACTACTTTTTGTGTTTCCCTTGGGCGATCGCTATAGACAGGGTTGACCGTACAAAGATTAACCTATAACTGATAATCATTTGGTTGTTTTTTTACATTTAACTTCCGCTTACTGCGTGTAAAATGGAGTAGAAACTTCATTAAAATATGAATTGGACTTTATACAGAGCAAACAATACAAAATATTTTGAACTATGCTCAAATGTCTGCAACAAACAAGAATATAATCATATTAATAATGGCTGAACAAGGGAACAAAACAGAATGCAATATATGCTGGGTATTATTACTTTGACTGCAGCTCGGTTCAATCCAGCTATCAATGCATTGTCCCTGGCAAAGACCCCTCTCCGTCTCACAAGCCTCTTGAGCACAATGACATTGCTGAAGACAATCCAAACCAAAGGTATCCCCTTCACACTCTGAAAAAATAAAACACAGTTCATGTTTATATTGGAGACATCTGGTCAATGATTATCATTGAATACTAAAGGCAAAGATAACTTTTGCTCTGGTCTACTTCTACGCATGAAAATTACAATGGAACAAGCAGTTGGCACACACCCTTTTTCAGATCGTTAAACTTTCCCTCCATCAATGAAAACACTTTAAATGGAATACTTTGTCATGATATATTTTGGATGAATCCAAACAATGAATACGATATATTAAACAAATATTTACGGCTAATTTTTTACCTCACTATTCAAATTCAAATACATGTACATGTTGCTCCTCGGTGTTCTTGAGATTGCACTATGTCCCTCGCTTTTGTCTCGGGGCATAGTATAGTTACAAGATCACGTTGTGCGAATAATCACCATAAATAACCATGCCCTTCAAAGAAGTCGATATTTGTCTACTAGAATCCCCCTTCAGAGTATACATTATAATAATGTATTAACTATCTCAGAACTATGTACATAATATATATATATAGTTTATATGACCAATGTACATACTCTACATGCACATGTATTTATGAGCGTTCATATATGGTACATAAAACAAAATACCGGTGTGTCAATTAGCACACTGTACCATTCATGTATGTGCATGCTGTACGTAGACTTTTGATTAATAGGAATTGATATGAAAAATTCAACACGCTTGATTGACAAATAGTATTTTACCTTGACATTTGACCCCATCATTGCGTACTTTGTATCCTAGAGCACACTTCTGCTCAGGGCACTCTCCAGTATCTTTTTCACATGGTTCATCATTCAAGCAATGGCATTTATCAGTGCATTGAGATCCATAGTAACCGGCTTCACATTCATCTGGAACTGTGTGGATGATAAGAACAATATTTTAGAAATCACAATTTAGCAATTACTACGTGCAAATAATATTAGGTTCTAACAACTTGATTGTTTTCTTGTAACTAGAAGTTTAATTCTTTATTTAAACTTTTGATTTCAATTATATATCACCCATTCTTCACTTTAACGTTTAACAGTGCCTTTACTAGATATATTCGTTTTTTTTAGGAGAAATAAATCGTTTCCTCTATTACTAAACATGATATGGACCTTGTGGTAGATTAGACTAGTGCTAAACAAGTGATCCCATGAAGTCGTCCAGTGTTGTACTTCTACTGCTACTTCTACTTCGAATAATAATGAGAGTGGAAGTTATGGAAGGAACTGTCCCCAAAACGCATCTTAAAAGTGGGTTTGTCTACTAAAATACAAAATACAAAATACAAACGAATTATCTTATACAACATAGGTATTATAAAGCTGCGTGTAAATGTAAAATTCTGATTTATCTTATTTGGGGGAAAACATTGATGTCATATCATTTATTATCGTTGCTGACCATGACTTACTTTGACAGTTGTTCCCAGACCAGCCAGTGTGACATTCACCTGTACATATTCCACTGTAGATATTACATGATGAACCACTACCTGCACAGTGACATGTCTGTGAACATCCTGGACCATATGTACCTATAGTACATACTGTAAAGGAATTCAAAATGCAAAATCAAGATGGATATATACAATACATTCGTCGGAAAGAAATATTGAGCATGTTCCAATCAGGGAGGTGTCAGTTATATTTCTTTATCTATTTCTCTTCTTCTCCTCATTCTTCTTCTTTTACTTATTCTCATTCTTTTTCTTCTTCTTCTCTTCTTCTTCATTTTTTCCTCCTCCTTCTCCTCCTTCTTTTTTCACTGAGTTGCCCCTGACCTCACTCATGAATCCAGCAACATTA
This sequence comes from Strongylocentrotus droebachiensis, assembly GCA_035222895.1. NCBI lineage: Eukaryota > Metazoa > Echinodermata > Echinoidea > Camarodonta > Strongylocentrotidae > Strongylocentrotus > Strongylocentrotus droebachiensis. The sequence continues at coordinate 11,921 of JAVYIG010002265.1, read as the reverse complement.
TGGTATGTGCTATATTATATGGCTTACAGGTATATACTTTCACTATTATAATTTGAGCACAATTAAATGACTATCGGAATTCTTACGTGTGGTACATGCAAGACCATTGGCACCGACGTCACATGAACATCCATAAGGATCAGGTAGGCAATAAAGATATCCATGACATGCTGTGGCAGGATCACCTCTAGTTGAACATGGAAACTCGCAGTTCAATCCAAATCGATTTCCACCATCATTTCTACAAACTGAAACAAAAAGTTGCAATTTTGAATCAAAATCTCATAGACTTGCATAAGAAATAAGATTTTATGAGATAAATTTCAAATATGGTTGCTTCTGCTTTGCAAATTACCGATGGTGTCTAATGCTCTTTAAAAATAATAGTTTTTACTACTGCTGTTATATTGAATAAAGCCCTCCCATACCATGGATAGCAAAGTTTTTCGATCAAAAAATAATGTTATTGAGACATTTATTTAGATACTATTTAGATATTTCATATGGTATTAAGGAAAACAACCACAGCAAATCTTTTCCCCTGCTGTTTATGAGTTTTCATTCATTTTTTGTATTGATTTACTTCATGTGCAGTGTATACATGTACATGGAAACCGACCCGCATATCTGACAGGAGAGGGTCACTTTACAAAGTATTTACAAAGTCATTTTATGTTTCACGTGTAAACCGACTGCTAATAATACATGAGAGATAATATATTATAAAAGATCAGAAATCAACTTGTTATAAACAGAATCATAAATGATAAATCAGCATTAATTCCTGGTAAACTGAAGATTGACAAGTACATATATTAAAATGTCAACAGACATGAAGTACATGTATAATACTGATCTGATTTTCTCTATCTCCTCGTCAGGTAGAAGAAAGACATATTTGAAATTGAACATGTAGAATAGATGTACATTACCATTTTCAATGGAATAAGACAAGAATATCTTCCTCAATTCATTAAATAAATCGATATTTATAAAGCGCCGGTATCCGCCAGGCTCTGACGCTCACGGCGCTTTTAACATGTAACACTTGTTAAAGCCGAGCTGCCAAAGTTACTAGCGCTTATTAAGAGATAAACATAAACATCTTTCAAAATAAAGTTCTACAGGCCTACTTACTTTCTAAACAATTCGCTCCCTTGAAGTTGTTAGGACAGATACATAGACCAGACTTGTCATCACAGACTCCACCATTGTAGCATTTACCACAGATACCATAACACTCAGGGGGACCCCACTTATCAACAGGGCATTCTATCGGAGAAAGGGAGGGAAAAAATAATTAAGTATACATGTCACTAAAGATTACATCATGACACCGAAGAAAAAAGCTAGAAGATAAGCAGGGTAATATAAAATGGAAGTATACAAGTGAAAAGTTTGTTACAAAACAATGTTATCGAACGTAGAACTATAGTGTATGTCATTGGCTCTGTCACATTCTGAATTTACATACGGGTAATATTAAACTACCCGTATGTACAAATCACATCAAAGATCATGACATGCTTACACCTGAATTGTATAAATAGTTTCATAAATCTATTACAAATAAAATTTGCTAAGGGGAAAAAGCTGTACATCGTACGGTAATATGCCATTCCATAAGATCGACATTATCTACCAGAATGCTCTAAACTTAGATTTTCCAGAAATGTTCACATTCATTTATTTATCAATAATGACAACTAAATAAATATATAAAGATCATCCTCCACACGTAACCAGCATTATACAATGAATCGAAAGTAAAGATTTCTTGATAAAATAAGAAGAACTACCTATTAATTGCATCATAACAAACAATATTAATCCTAGATAACAAATGACCCTACTCAAAACGCCCAGTCTAATTTAAAAAAAAAATTAACAAGTACCTCTGACGATGAGTCTGTATATTCCTCCTCTATTTTGATCCCTTTCGTTATTATAGTAGATCTCATAGATTCCTTGGTCTGATGTCTGGATTGGGTTTGAGAAGCTGATCTGAGTCTGCCCATCAAATGATGTAAGAACCTCACTTCCATCTTTCATCCAAGTAATCACATTGTCACTCACATCAGGACTATAACGACTAGTCATGCTGATCATCACTTCAGTGTCATTCACATTGACTGTCCTTGTAAACAATCCATCACTTGATATGAATTTAGCTGTTAAAAGGGATGATAATAATAAATGAACCAAACAAAAAATGTTAACTGTAATAATAATACATGTAGCACCTACATGTACATGTCATGTGCACTGTAGCTATTTACTCACTAAAGGAAACAAAACTTTTATATAGGGCTTCCATACATGTACATGTATATTGAAATATATATAGAAAAAAATATTCACTTGCATATTGGAATAAATTTGTTCCTGTTGATATTTTTCAATAACAAGTTTAGATCATTTTCAATATTTGAACATTTCCGCACCTAGTCTGGTGTATGTCAAAATCTTTGGACTTCTGTTTGACAATGTTAATGTTAGTAAACAACATCAACATAAATGGGTATGTTCAGGCTTTACCGTGCATCCTTTGCTTATGATAACTTTTTGAAATTTTGTGCTATTTACACAAAAGTCTAAAAAAAAAATTAAAAAATCGTACTCTGGTATTTTCAGATTCATTCTCAGTATATATGTATTAAAAGCATCAAACCTTTGTTATAGCCATTATCAAGCAAAAAATGTTCGAAAGCATCATTAGCGGAACTATTTTTTATATTGAATCACTCTCACTCCTGATCCTCAGTAAACCGTTTTGCGGTATAAACGCTTCTTTGCAAACAAAAATCCACAGTACCTGTTTTTACATTTTTTGATCTTTCATTGTTGAAGAAAAAGAGTTTCTTACATTGTATTGTTAAGTTATATTCAAGACTTGGACTTTTACTACTGCAAATGCGATTTCTGTCCTTAACAAGTCCTGAACCAAGATGTAAAAGTAGAGGGAAAAAACCTTGGATATGATCTATAATTTTTTTCTTTCAATAATTTACCATAACAAAGTGTAAATTCTGTAGATTTGTGACAACAATTTGTAAGTTCCTTGAGAAACCAATGCCAAGAATGGTTAGGGGAAATAGTGGCATGAACAGCCTGCCATAGTTCAAGTCCAACTTAAATCGATCATAGTCTTTGTAAAACACTCCCCGAGAGTGTAGTTTTTTTTAAACACCTGCCAATATTTCACAGATTTTTTGCAGTGTAAATGCAACCTTCGGTAGGATACCCATTATCGCTCACACGACTCTCCTCGCTTCCATGCTAACGCATGAAGAGCACCGACAAGTCACACATGCGCACTACTCACAAACAAAATCGGTATGATCAAACTTCAACGGTTTTGTTATAGGTTTTTTCCAGTGGTGTAAATGGTAGTCACAAAAATTGATGATTCTTCAAATTGGTGTTTGGGAAACATGTTTAAATGGGCCTATAGTAATGCATTATTTTCAATGAGGATTACTCCGTGATGTTCCATGAGTAATAATATGACGATGTTCATGATTTGTTGTTAAACCTTGATATATCTTTGTATTGAGGAGGTTCCTCTAATATTTGAGGAATCTCCAAAATGCAATATAAGCTCAGTCTATTTTGTTAGAAAGAGATAATGGTTTATTGATAGAAAAACATCATTACAACAAAGCCGCGTTGCGAAGATTTTTAGAAATAACAACTAATAATCAACAATGACATTTCAACTTTTCTCGCATAACAAAATATGATGTTTGATTCTCTATTCTACATGACAATATAATATATAGATCTGTTGAAATTGTGATTGATTTGAATTATTTCGTCCTATTTACAAAGCGCGATACTGATCTGTGAGAAAAAACATTGATATCAGGTGCTTGGGATATTAATTGATTACATTCATTGGCAATTCAGGATTTGAACTGAGAATAATTTTGATTATTTATGTATGACGGACATGTACATGAAATATACATGTACAAATATTAATTCTATAAAAGATAACACTATACATTCTATGAAGCAAAGGAAATGCAATTGTAATTACTTTTGATAATTCAGTTAATATATAAAAATTTGTCATATTTATATGTTCAGATTTTAAGGAGACAGGATATCTGACAGACAATTCATGAATTTCAAAATCATCAATTGCAATACTTTTTTTTCCTTAAATTGACTTCATAATGACCTCAGATGGAATATGCTCGGAACTTCACTTTGACTACTTCACTACAGGAAGTTTTTTTTTATAGTAAACATCGAAAAATAAATGTTACAAAATTAAGGAAATCCGATACTTATTATCATAATGAATGGAATAATAATCTTACCATCATTTCGTTGGAAAAATGTAGTAACCCTTGTAACATCTCGATCAGATTTAGAAGCCTCACAGTAGAAAGGTCCGAAACCATCATAATCCCATCCATCTCCTGTAGGGAATATGACCCGTCTGACCAATGGCAAAGCGTGTCCTACATCTGCTGGTGGTGATCTGTCTGTTGTTATGGGTGCCGATCGACCAAATGACAGTGTAGCGTCTGTATCTGGTTCACTGGGATAACATATACACTGACCACTAGATGAACCTACATTGGTGTATCTCGCGGTCAGCACTGTGATATGAACAACCTCACCTGCAACATAAAAAAATGAACAGAAATTTACTGTTGCTTGATACATTCAACGTTAGAGTACATCTTTCTCCACGCATTCAGAAACTGCATTTGAAAGACTCAGTTATAATCAAAGAAGCGTACTGCTGCATTAAGATGCATCCAGAATGCAAATATACATAGCTATTGAAATCATAATTTTATTGCAGATTTGTAGAAGCACATCAGTAGTACTTGGAGCTGGAAAATAACATAACTGCCATTGAGATATTACACTTGTTAATACAAAAAGTTTAGTATCATAAACATATGTGTATATACACTGGGAAAAGACATGTTCATTCAATACCTAACCCTGTGTTGATCAGCAACTTAATGCATTTAAATGTCAGTCTAGCGTGTTTTGAGAAGCAAAATATTCATATCAGAACTAATTACCCCCAGACATGTTTGATTTGTAAAAGTGCTCCTTCCCCTTTTAAACTCTGATAAGTGCCCCTTTTATTTTGACACGCGCCCCTTTTCCTTCAACGAGTTCCTATTTTCCTTTGCAATGTTAGTGTCCATTTTCCATTCTCATAAGTGTCCTTTTTCATCTCAATTAAGTATCTATAAGTAGGTACGAGAAGTGCCCCTCTTCACTTTTGATAAATGTCCCCACCAACTTCGTTAAATGCCCCTATTCAAATATGATCGGTGCCCCTTTTCTTTCAACTAATGTTTGTTTCATCCCTCCTTTCTCTCTCTCTCTCACTATCTCTCTCTCTCACACACACTCTCTCTTTCTCTCAATATCTTTCCACTGCCCTATTTTTCTCGTCTTTCTTTCTTTCATTGTGTTCCACTCTTACCTTATTTATCTTTCTCTTTTCCGCTCTGTTTCATAGCCTTCCTACTTCTCATTTCTATTTCTTTCACTATGTTTCGTCTTTCTTTTCTTCCGGTCAACTTTTTTTTTGCGTTTTCCTTTTTCTCTCTCTTGCATAGTGTTTTCTCATCTTTATCGTGCCATTTCAACCCATATTTCCTTGTAATTTGTTCCCTTCTCCTCGTAGCTATTTTTTTTCCTGTACTATTTCATCTATCCTGTCTTCCTCTTTCTGACGTTTTCCTACCTTGTCTCACGGATCAATATACGATACAGGTTAGTAGAAAGTGATGAGGTTTAGGCCTATACACGAATATAAAGTACAGTAATTACCTGATGTAGGCAACTGGTGTATAGAGCACTTACTTGGTTTAAGCAAGTGGTGTAAGCAAGACACGATTACACGATTGTTGGAGCCGGTCGAATCACCCTACCAATGCCCTTATAACCATTATAACTATTTACACGAGTACACGATTCAGAGCGACAGTCTTTAATCGTGTATATCTACACGATTACACGATTACACGATTTAGGTGAATTGTGTAAACCGTGTAATCCAAAAAAATTACCGTGTAATTGTGTTGCGGAGATTTTCGGTGTATACTGTAAATACTTTGATGAAGTAGGTATTGAAAAGGTAAATTATAGAAATAGTCCAATGAAAGAAATCTTCATCCTTAAGCACACTTATATAACCAACAGATAATTTTACAGTATTTCAAATTATACCTTCAGTTAGACAACTACCAACTACAAAATAGTAACCTTCACCTGTAGAATTAGCAATACTTGATATAATATTGCAAAAACTTTTGACAGATACATAAATCAGTATATCCCCTCAATGTTTCTCTTGAATTTCAACCTTTATATTCTTTTCTTCCACAAATACAGATCAGTCACAGATCAAATGCACAAAATTGTTTGCTTAGAGTGAGTAGCCTTTACAATCTTCAATACATCACAGAGCTTTTACCAAACAGGAAAAAAGGACAAAGATCATATATTTAAGACTTTACCCACAACTATAAGAATTTATCACTGTAAAACAAAATTATTGCAACCACCTCTGACATGACAGCTAGATGAATGAGCAAATCAGTTTCAATTTACAGGTCTCCTTTTTTTTAAAACAATTGTTACAGCATATTCTCATTCCCCCCACCCCTTTATTTCTGTGAATACATACCTCTCTGATCTTAATTCTTTGGTTGCTTTCTATGTCTCTGTGCATGGTAAATCGTTTACCACATGTACGATTTTGCACAAAACAAAAGGCACCAATCGACAGAAAGATTGTTTTGAGCAACACAATGCCTAATGCAAAATTACACCTTTCTGGTGTTGATACCGGTATACAATTCTTGCACTGGAAACTTGTAAAAAAAATGCCAAATTCAGAGCGGCACAAGGACAATATTTACATGGCATGTAAAGAGTTAATTTCCTGCTAACTTCCTCTCATCCCATTTCTCCAGCTTTCTCTCATCTTTCCATTCCCTCTCCCTCCTCCTCCTCCTATAGTATCCTCCATTGCATTCATTTCTTCTCTTTCTCTCTCCTTTAATGCAATATCTTCCTTTCTGTAACCCTTTCTCCCTATCCTGTGAGCAAACGGAAGGGAAAAACAGGGTGAACTGGGATGAAGAAAAGTCCCTGGTCGTTTCCCACATGTGAACATTTTGTTTTTCCTGTTGCTATTTTCTTTACATTCTGATGGTATTTCCCACATTGTAGAAGACTCTTTTTCTTCTATTTTTATATTGGAAAAATGGAAAATACACAACATTTTTTTTTAATTCTGTGCTGTTTGTATCACTGATTAGCTAATAACTAGTATGGGATATTTCAATTTGAAATTGTTATGGAATAGTCTATTTCAATTATCATTTTTGTTGAAACAAATGGTAGAGTTTTCAGGCACTATATCACACAGGTATCGTAATCAATTATTTGGCAATTCTCAAATTCCCATATGGGTAATGAATACAATTTTCCAAAATTCATAACTTTCCAATTTGTCCCAATTTTGTTCAAACTTTTACACATCTACTCCTTTGGTATTTCTTGGTTCTTTAAGAGCAACTTGCTATTAAAGGAAAATTCCACCCTATTATTAAGTTGGTTTGAATAAGCGGGAGAAAGTGAGAGAAACAAATTTGTTAAAGTTTGAGCAATAGCAGATTAAAAATAGGAAAATAATGGATTATTGAAGTTGTAATCAGTGAAACACAAATTGGCAACACTGTGACGTATCGTGCAAGCTACTCACCGATTTCCCATGTACAGAAAGTGTTATAAACTTTTGTTTTCTCAGTTATTGATGACGTAATAGAGTTGTTTTACACAAGGGTTGAATGAAAATATTCCTTAAGGAAAATGTGGATCTTGAATTACTTTTAGTACGTGCACAGGGCAAATGGAAAGCACCTCAAAAGATACGTCACAGAGTTGCCAATTTGTGTTTAATTTCTGTCTCATTTCTGCTTCTATTAAAACCATCTTAATATCAGGGTGGATTTTCCCTTTAAGATTGGATTTAGACATGTAAAAACATGCACCCCATGCTAAATTAAAGGCATGTTACTGTAAAATATTTACTTCAAAGATAAATGCAATTCGTGAACAATTATCAAGCGTGTTTAGATCATGTTCCTTATGTATTTTCCTCTGTTTTTTGGTTATCTGTACAAACAGCACGAGATGTTAGACGTAAAACCTGAACAAATGGTTCGCTGATGATTCCCAGGTATACCATATTATAATAATATCTGTAGAGCGCTGAGAGACGGTATTCAGTATTGATCGCTATATAAATCCAGATTATTTATTTTATTTTAAAGTTTTATTTAAAAACAAATTTATTTGAGGGGGGGGGGTTCCCTCGATAACACACACATACATTAAACAAATTGAGTGGGGGGGGGGGTTAAACACCCCCGTGCGTACGCGCCTGTTTTCAGTTTTTCTATTTCTATTTATTGTCACTGAAAATTTAACATTCGTACAAGCATAGTTGAGCCCTCCGCGAAAAAATGCCCTATACGCATATGTTCACATGCCTGTACAGGGGTTTCGGATCGACCTCCAAAGTGGGGGAAGGGGGGGGGGGGCAAAAAAGGACACTGCATACACCCCGAAATTGTGATTTACATTATCAGGAATTATTCCAATTATTTTTCTCTTTATACATTAAAGGTAATACAACGTTTTGGCATGGTGTCATGAATTTCGTTTAAATGAAAATATTGGAAGCAATTTTGATTTAACAATATTCAATGATCGTTGTCGCTGTTGAAATCGAGTCTAAAGTGATGAAATTGTAAATAATAAACTCTTTATATTGAATAGCTCCCTCTCAAGGCTGATTTTAATTTAGCTTTAAAACAATGTTTCTTGACTACTATCGTCCGATTAGCTATTCCCAGTTGGAAAATATATATTAGAACTGCATATTCTGAGATTTTCATGGTCGCAACTACCATGGAATGGCCTTAGGCGCTATTTGAAATGTTTTAAAGGGAGCACTGGTAAAATTTTGATTATTCAATTTGTCCAAAGCAGAAGTGTTTTTTCGGCCAGATTTCCTAGTGCTAATAATACATCCACAGAGGCATCCAAATACATCAACAATTGAAAAAATTACTATCCATCTAATTTCAAAATTTCCCAAAACTTTGCATTACCTTTAGGCAACAGACTTTGCAATTGGGTGATGATCTGAATATTCATTTGCAAGCGAGCGAAGCGGGGGAGGACATTTTGTAAGATTTGTGAGGTCGCAGTGCAAAAATTACATCTTATAAAGAGGGGGAAAAACCAATCATGATGGGATTATAAGCACATTCTCATAACGGAAGACTGAAAAGACCTGATATGTAACATGATTATATCATCCAAATAAGCGAGCGAGCGTATAGCAAGCGAGCTTTGGGGGAAATGACTCTCAATATTTTTAAATTAGGGGCACGTTTAATGATGAGAGGAAAAAGGGACACTTATCGAAATTGATAAAACACTTATTAGAAAAGAAAAGTAGCACGTGTCAAAGTACAAAGGGTAATGATCAGAGCTATCACATCTGAAAAGAGACACTCACCAAGGATGAACAAAGGCAATTATGATAATGGAAATGGGCACTTGTCGATGGTAAAAGGGCACCCATCATATTTTGATCAGGGCATTTATAAGAGGTAAAAAGAGTCATTAATGAAAAGGGGATAGGTCCCTTAGTAGAAAGGAAAATGGGCATAATCAAGGGGAACATCAGAGGGAACAAGGGGAACAGGGGAATTATCAGACGTGAAAGGGGTCATTATCGCACATGAAAAGGGGCACCGACCAGATATGCAAAGGGGCACTTATGACAATGCAAAAGAGGCACTTGTAATAAAGGAAACTGTTCATTTGTTGAAAGAAAAGGGGCATGTATAGGAAGTAAAAGGGAAGTGGATCTTATCAAAAAGAAAAAGAGCATTTATTAGAAAGGAAGAGGGGCACTCATCAGAGATGAAGAGAGCACTTATCAGGAGGGGAAAGGGGCACTTGTCAAAGTTGAACTAGCATCTCTCAGATTTGAATAGGGGCAATTATCGGAGGTGAAGGGGCACCTATCTGAAAATGGTCATTTACCGGAAATGAAAAGGGGCATGTTATGAGAAGGGGAAGGAGCTCTTATTTTTAAACGGGGGCTATTATCATTAGGAAAAGAGGCACTTGTGAAAATAAAAGGAGCACTCATTTGAGTTTAAAAGGGGTAGTTATTAAAAGGGGAGGGACACTTCTTGAGAAGGAAAATGGGCAATCGTCAGAGTAAAAGGGACACCACTCAGATTTGAATAGAGCAATTGTCAGAGGTGAACGGGGCACTTTTCAAATTGAAAAGGGGCACTTTTCGTACCTGAAAACGGGCACTTCTTATGAATTCAAAGGGCATCTTTCCTATGTAAAAAGGGGCACTCTTGGGTTAACCACACCCATAGCACTGCCTTAAAAAGCACATATATGCGAATGGAAAATGGACACTTCATTGCAAAGGTAAATGGGAACTTGTCAAGGGTAAAGAGGCATGTGTCAAAATAAAAGGGGCACTTATCAGAGTCGAAAAGGGGAGGGACACTTTTACAAAGTTATAGGGGCACTTGACAAGGTAAAAGTGGCACTTTATGTAAAAAGGCGCACTTTTAGGGTACCCCCCCCCCCCGGAGCGCCGCCTCTGGGCCTGTATGGTTTGTGAGCCACGCAAACTTTTAGCTGATAGGGTCATTGTTTAACCTTATTACTAAGAGAGGAGTGGGGTTTGCATTCAAACACTGTCATCATTCTTACTGTCCGGCAAAGACGATATATTTATATGATTCTAACAATTTCTTATCAGACAGACAGAACGTGCGAAAGAGGTTAGCGACTAATCATCATGAAAATCTTTCAAAACCCTACGTACATTTGTATTTTGCATTTTTGAATACTACAGTGCTTTTTCAGGTATCAACAACAAAATTTGAATTGTTATTTGGACTTATATATTTGCTGATTTCCTGACATTTTTGTAGAGGCTACTGGTCTATCAATTTTTCGTTTAAGTGGTGCTTCCCCTACCCTTTCTTATCGCCCAACATACAGTAAGTCTTATGGGATATTAAAAAAACATGTCTACTCTACAACGGTGAAACCAAGTCTGGGAAAGTCGGGGACATTATGATTATTTTGCAAAGTTTTATGCGTCTGGTTGGTAGATCAAATGCGAGCACCTATGGGAAGTCTAAACATGTCAATGAACACCCTGATAACAAATATAAGAATGGGGAAAACCCGAAACAACTACGCTGGAAGCAAGCAAACATACACCTCACATTTAACAAGCATTTCTCTTGTCATCAAGATATTTCTGAAAAGGAACTTAAATGCGCATAAGCTGAAAAGGACTGAAATTTCGTCCCTTCAAGCATTAAAATTGTTTTCCTTTCTAGAACAATAGCAAACATCTTGTAACGCCCTCTAAACACAATTGACGTAGACCACAACCTGGAAGCACGCTCGCTGAGGGCAAAGGACGACCAAGGAGTGATCAGCAGGCGCGTAGCCAGAGTTTGATGTTTGGGGGGGCACATACATGTAATCGATCGAGGTCAAAAAAAGGGGTCTACAAAATTTCAACCGATTCTGGAAATTTTAGGGGGGGGGCACGTGCCCCCCCGTGCCCCTCCCCCCCCCCCCCCCCGTGGCTACGCGCCTGGTGATCAGACGGCTCTCGCTAGGTATATCTCCAGTGTAATAACTCCTTGGTACGACGAAAGTTTCAACAAAACCAGGGTCATTTTGCATGAACAATAGGCAGCTATGAAGTACATGTACATCGTACATGTTGGTAGAACGGCGTTCTTATAAATCATCATCAATACAGTTATTCCCTGACTAAGTGTAATATAGTATACTTG